>JAMKCH010022689.1:0-20793 GCA_023653785.1 Ophioderma brevispina | reverse complement strand
CTGGCAATTAAGTCATTGAGATATACATGGGTAGACAAGTGTTGAACATGTTACTGAGTGATTCGAATAGAAGCTCATTGAACGCATGTGATTTCGGCAATCTGAATTAAAACGTGAAGCGAAAAGTAGTCGATTTCGGCCACCTGTACTATGCAGAGGCGCTACAAATTCTTGTATACTGCTTTGATTCATTTGAAATTAAATTCAAATCATTTACTGGTTTAGGCCTTTATGTAGTACACTGTAAAATTATTTTACTCATGTTGAGTAAAAATGTCACAGCTCTTAATGTTGAGTAAAATCTTAGTCAAAGTTGAGTAAACCTTACTCATTGTTGACTAAAGCTTAGTCATTGTTGGGTAAAATATACTCAGCTTTGTGTAAGGTTTACTCAACTTTGACTAAGATTTTACTCAACATTAAAAGCTGTGACATTTTTTACTCAACATTTTTGGAGTGTATAGTAGTAACGATTTTGTTTTCGTTGTCAAAATCCTACTGATACGGCTGAGAAATTTTACTACAGACTGTCCCAAAAAATATACAATCAAACTAAAAATTTAAAAAAATATAAACTGTGCATTTCTGTGAGATATTTTGATTTTAGTTTGTAGAGCAGGTCCTAAGCTAAATCCTCGTTTTTATTTCATCCAATTTAATGCACCCTAACCGGAGATATTGTCAGTTGAACACAAAGGATAAAATACCACTTGGGCCAGTTTCATTTTAAGGTTCAAGAAACTAAAGGTACTTGGGGACAAATGTGTGGCCCATGCTCTAATGGGGAGGGCTAATTTTCCCTCCCCATTCCCTACTACCTCCAAGATACCAGGGAGAAACAAAATGGAGAAACCAGTGTTGAACAAAAAAAAAAACAATAATAAAGGAAAGGATGATTGTGTTCAAAGGTCTCAGTTTACTTTCAACGAGTGTGTTTTTATGGTTCTACCTTCTGCTGAAACCTGGAGTAAAGCTGAGACAACAAGACTGTTTGGAATTGAATTTTCTAATGCTACATTTTTATTGGCGATTGTGATATTATAAACTTACAAATGATGTTATTTTACAAGGAGCAGCACTTTAAACACTTTTTAATTTTAATTTTCAATAAAGAATGTCTTGAAATTGATTTTCAATGGCATCTCTGTTGATATCGGGATAGCCGAAACGGGACCAACGTGTTTTCCAAGTGTCTTAGGCAATTGGCCTTAACTCTTGAACCAGACCCCCAAATTACACCAACTAAAAATCTCACGAAAGCTCAAACATTCCTGAAAAAGAGTAATTTAACTTCCAGTTGAGATGAACTTAAGATTTCGGCAAAAAAAATCAATCTTTGATTGTATAGTTTTTTGAGACAGTCTGTATATCGTGTACATTAGAATGATTAGACTGTTAGAACGCTCTACATGTATTCAAAATTTAACTATCTCTGACTAGAAACAGACTGACACTTGATTAGCAGCAAAAAATCAAAATTTTGCTAAAAATGTCAGTTACGACTTTGTTGCACTCACATGATGCATGCATTTTAAATCATCATCATGTGATCATTTATTTTTTTTATCATTAAATCACTTTATTTTTATGCATAAATTGCAAATAAGGAACAACAAAAATCTCATTTGAGCGGTTCCCATCGCCACCATTTCCCCGCCTTAATTCTTAGTTTCCTTTTTTTTAAACGGGAACTAATTTAAAATTAAACTGGGAAACTATAATTAAATATCGGGAAAACTAAGATTTAAAAAAATTGTGAACTTAAAAAAAAATCGGGAATATTCATTGGCAGCGATGGAACGAAATTTTAGTTTCTCCGATTTGTAACGATAGTTCCCGCTTTTAAAGCAATAATAGCGCGTTTTTGAAGAGCGCCCCCAATTTTCCCAAAAAAATGGAGATTTTTACACGGTTGCATTGGTAGCTGTCTAGTAAACTAAACCTGTGAATGGTTAAGCTCGAAATGTCTATGTGTCGCAAACGAAGGAATTTTGTAATTAGAATAATTATATCGGAGATCCGGGGGGGGGGGTTCTCAACACAAATGACCATACAGGGACGTGCCACAGACATCGGTCCCATTTTCAGCCTTCTGGTATATCAATGACCCAATGACCCCTTTTTTCATGCCAATTATGGTATAGCAATGGGTCGGGTTTTTTTTTAAATTAGTCACATTTTCTCAATCGGAAACCAAAATTTTCTAAAAATTGTTGGAAAATTAGTCAAATTTCCTCAATCTGAAGCCAAAATTGTCCAAATTTGCTTAAAATGTCAACATTTTGCGGTGAAAATGGCAAATTTTGGTTAAATTTGGCATAAAATGGTATAGCTATGGGTCCTACTTCAAGAGTCGCGGAGGCACGTCCCTACCCAAACCAAAGTTGAGAACCCCCCCCCCCCCCGGGCGGAGATTTCCGATAATAATTCAAAGGCTTCTGGAAACGGCTTCCAATAGGAAGGGAAATAGCGGGAAATGGCGCCATATACGTGTCTATCCTCATCCATTGTGTTTTAGTGGTTCAAGCACGTCAAGTTAGAGGTAATTCTTGAGGTGGCCAACTATTTCCATCATGGACGGACATTAAACGTAGCATTTCCAGCTCTGCCGTTAAGTACAATCGGGATCCCACTGGAAATGGCGCCGATGTAGTGTTTTACAGATATCCATGAGTTGTTGTATGAGTTCAGGCAAGTCAAGTTAGAGGTCATTTGCTTGAGGTGGGCACTATTTCACATGGACGGACATAACGTAGCATTTCAGCTGGCCGGTTAAGTACAATCTGGGATCCCACTTTTAATTATGATAAATACGCGTTTTTTGAGCATTCTCGTTGCAAGTATAGTGTCAAGGACAATTACCAAATAACTGGCAAAAATGGTTTTTTGCCATTTGGTCATCTGGTCTATAGCCATTTGGTCTAAACTTCAATTCATCTGAACCCATATTGCCTAATACCATTGTCTAATAACCATTTGAAAGTTTACATCCAATTTATCTAACAAACCAAAATGTCTAATATCCAGTTTGAGTAATTCCCCATCTAGTTAATGCACGTTTTGTCTCTACTATACCCCCAATTTTGGTTAAAAAACCACAAACACCATTGGTCTAATTCCCATTTGGTCTTATATCCATCTAGTCTAATTATCCATTTGGTCTAAACATTTGGTCTAATACCTAATTGGTTAATAGCCAATATATATTGGTCTAATAAGACCATTTGGTCTAATAGCCCATCTTAATGTAAACCAAAAATAATTATCAAATATTGATTAAAATTAGACCCAGGGGATATAGACCCGATGGACATTAGACCAATGGATATAGACCAAAGGTAGTAGACCAAATGAATGTTAGACTAGCTGAATATCAGACTAAATGGATATTAGACCAAATGGGATATAGACCAGATGGCTGTTAGACCAGATGGATAGTAGACCAAATGGAATAGTAGAAAAGAATCTACCCCCTCGGGGATTAGACCAATGGCATATTTAGACCAATGCGGATAGATGATATGGATATTAGGCGATATGAGTTTTAGACCAGATGAATATTAGACTACAGGGCTATTAGGCTAAATGTTATAGCCTAAAAATGGCCATTAGACCATTGGGAGATTAGACCCAAATGGCAAGTCACCCAAAAAATATAAATTTTGACAATTGGGGGCCGCTCTTCACAAAATGTGCTTGAATCTATAGGTACAGTAACATAGAAGACAAGTCGAGACCAACCTCTTACCAAACTTACAATAAGCCAACATCTTTTTTTCAAATCGGCTTTGCAGTCTTGTTCAAACTTGTAAAATTAAAATTTACAATTATCCCGACCGTAGGATGATTAGTATGGGACTTCCGCCTTCAACAAGACAAGAGATGCTGAATCGCACAGCAGAAGAACTCATCATGAAGTCAAAAGATCAGCATGTGTAATCGGCGACCACCACTCGTTCAGTACCACGAGCAGTCGCCGACCTTTACACGACGCCACACAATAAGTTGTGATAGTTGAGTCAAAACTGCTCGCCGATTGGTCGCCAATTGGTCTCCGAGTTGTTGACGCCAAGAGATTGACACCTAGCCACCGGGACGAACGATTTTAACATGTCCAGTTGGGTTGCATCTTTTTTCCTCTTGGAGCAGACTTTCTTGCCGACCATTTTCAAACTGTACCCATTAGGGACGCACCATTAGACTTCAAGGGGGGGGTGGTTTGGAGTTTTGGGTGAGGGCAAGTTTTTTCGTTGGCTTGTGGAGGAGGCAAGTGTTTTTTTTGTTCAAGTCATAGGCGGATTTTTTTTTGCCACTTGAGGCACGGTTTTTCGTAATAAGGTGCAAGTAAAGTTTTGTCTTAATGGAAAGTGGGGAAAGTTTTTTTTTTTGCCATATGGTGGGTGAGTTGTTTTTTTTAGCAAAATTTTTTATTTTTTTCCCCCCCCCTTGAAGTCAAATGGTGCGTCCCTTATGAGCGCAAATCAGCGGCTGCAGCTCCAAACCCCTCAGGGCATGCCGACCTTCCCATTCCAAATCCCGCCAAGAGGCTGCGAAAAAAAAATCGTGGCGGGTGTTTCAAATTTTCACGTGCTCCCTACCACACAACACTGCAGAAGACTGTACAGGCCACTCCCAGACGTAGCCCAAATACACTGAAAAAAGAAAAATGCTCATTTTGGAAAATGGGACCCAATCGGCATCAGTCTTGGAAGTGTTTTTCTAGCAAATAATCGGATATGTGATGAGCCTTTCAGCTTCCCCATTTTTTTAAAAAATTTAGTTTCCGTTTTAAACTACAATTAAAACTGGGAAAACTAGTATAAAAAGGGATGTTAAAATGAAAATGGGAGACTTATTTTTTTTGGGTAAAGCAGGGGACAATAAATTCAAAATGGGAAGCTAACGGTGACCATTGGCGGCGATGATGGAGGATTGAGTGATGATTGTGAACACAGAATGACAATATTAATGGTAAATTCACATGCTTGTTTAAGGTGCCGCGCGACCTGCTTGATGTGTGGCGCTCAACGTCGCATTGGCACTCAGCACAAGCTACAAAAATAAATTGTGCAGCAGTCGTTTATAATGGAGCCCTGAATTGGTTAGAGAAAGAAATACCAAACTAATACTGTTATATATAGTCTTTAGGTTCAAATGGTTCCATTTTGTAAATCTAGAATGCCACATTTGCGTTATATCCCGACTGAAAGACCAACACCTACCCACGCAACCAGACTGGCAACTGGTGACCCATTTTACACATACTGAGCAAATTGTCACTGTTCGATGAATTGGCAAAAGATTAACATTTTATTTGAACGATGTTTTGTCATTGTAATATAAGTAAGATTCTTAACTTTGAGCAAATTAGGCAAAATTATTAAAATTTATAAAAAAAGAAAAATTAAAAAAAAAAAAAGTGTGGGAAAAAAGAGTAATCGAGACCTATTGCTTTAAAATTCGTATGTATTAAGTGGACATTTTTTGCTAGTTCCCAAAAGGACCAGCCTATAGAACCATTCCTTTTGGCCAAAGTCGCCCCGTAAAATGAAATGATGGCAGCTCGAAACTTACTTTGTTTGGCCTAATTGCTAGGATCAATACTGCAAAACGAGAATTTTCATTCATTCATTTTTTAGCGTGAATGGCACATTTTTTTTCACATCATGAAATTTGGGGGAATTACCTGGACCATCGCCTCATTGCAAAAAGTTGGTATTATATTCGCCCTTTAAATCTCCGTGTGTTTCCCCCAATAAAAGAACACACTATGAACATTTGTAAAGCGATTATATTCGCTCTAAGCAAATCAAGAATAAAATACATCGAAACTAAAGTCTTCCTAGTTAATTTTTTTTATTTTTTTTATTTTTTTTATTCCCTGTACTTAGGGCCTGGCTGTAAAAAAATAAGACATACAACATGACAACCGCGAGACCTCCCTGCCCAAACTTGATTATAAGAAACTACATCAATGGGAGAGCAACACTGCACATGAAGACAAGACAAGCCACCAACTCCTAAACTCCTCATACCAAAACCTCAGCCACAACAAACAAAGACAGCCACAGCACCACAACACCAACACAAACTCTCTCTCTCTCCGCCCACATCAAACAAGAGCACATACTGTGATTTTGTAAAAGAGCGCAAAAGATGTTACCAGGAGAAAAAAAGTGGGGAAAAGTAAGACAGCTTAAGCCTACACAGACAAATGATATAAACAATACATGTAGTACATAAATGAATGAATAAATAAGTAACTAAAATAAAGATAACAAACCCTTAAAATAAAAGTGTGGAGTTAAATAGAAATTGAGAATTTTTTAAAATGCTGAGTTAGCTTATGATTTTGCGTGGCAATAAATATTCGGAGCGGATCTTTGCCTTCAAAAAAGCCAAAGAGCACGAATTTGGAATTTGATTCTGAAGATTTGTGGCATCTGTAAATAAAATAAAAAATTTTGTCACAAAAAAAAGCAATTGATACAATGTGCGTGGGGACTATCCTGATCGAGCCCGACCATACGTTTCAATCAAAGAGAAACATAAGGCCGTATCTGCTTTCTGATTAATGAAAAGTAATAATATTATCCCCACACAGTTTGGACAACTGGCACTGGCACAAAGGAAATGGACTATAGTTGTCGGAGAAATTGGTGACAGAAAGCACACAGAGGGGAAAATCAACGGCTGTTTAATTTTATTATAAACAGCTATTTTTGGCATGGTACGATGAAAGACTTTGAAATAAAATGATCTAAGCTGGGTTTCAATGGTACTTTTGAAATTTCTGTTGTGAATTTCAACCAGTCCGGATTCCCTCTTCCATCAAAAAAAACTATACTGCATTTCTCTCAGCTGCAAGCAGTATTTTTTTTCTCTAACAATTGCAAAAACATATCTAGGAACGTCTTCAATGAACTAAATTGTTAACCATTATTCAAAAGGGTCCCGAGCGTTTGACTGCTTCATCGATCAAAAGGAAGGTCTTTAGCAAGGAAATTATATTTTCTCATGTCGTAAATTAAAATATCATAAACAGCATCCAATTCACAAAATTCTCTCACCTGTCCACAGCTAACAAATCCCTAATAAGATAATGCCGGCTTTTCTGCCAGAGAGGATAGTAAAAGACTCTTTTACTTTTCAACGAATATTTGGTTAACCACATTGCGTCATAACGGTGACATCAGGTCATGTTCATGGTTCTTTTTTCATTTTGTCCTCGGTACAAATACCAAATCCTGATAGTTTCAGTAATTTGAGGATTAATATTATTGAGAACACATTCAGGTGCGTGTGATTTAAATAGAATGCTGGTATCATTGTGCACATTTAGAGAGAGCCTCCAACTCGACCACTTTCCATGGACAGGATAACTATCATCTAAGAACATTTTAGAACTCTTTCCTAGTTATTTGCATCAGCGATTTAAAAAGTTAGTCGCAATTACAAGAAAACTCGAAAAACGCATTATTAAAAATACTTGTAAACCTGAAGAACTAGGAACGGAAGCGTGATAAAACTTAGGTAAACTTCTAAAGTAATACAGTGAATATACACAATTGTGTGAAATAAATAAAAGGTAACATTAAATAATTACTTGCAGAATGCGACCTCTCTTAGATACAAAACAAATAGCAGAAATTAGCACCGTGTATTTGGTGTTTTGGCCACGGAAGTTGGTCCCTCAATTGCCAGCGTACCAGCACACACATGGCGTACAGGCATGCTCGCCGCATATCTGATGGTCCAAACATGCGGCCGCACATCGATGGCAGAATATCCCATAAGTCCCTTATGGTGGAAAAATTGACAGAAGTTTTGTTTACTGTTCTTTTTTTACTATTACGGCACCATCTTCCTTCACGAGAGTACCTGTGAAGTACCTCTCAGAAAATCTATCTTCGCAGTACCACGCAGTAGCCCCCCCCCAAGGGTACCAGCATCGTGAAATACTCCCCGAATATCCGCAGAGGCGACTCCAATACTGGTGGCTTATATGGGCACCTGTCAGTCACTTAGCACACAACTGCAGAGTACACTATAGTATGGTATACCTCCCAGAAAACATAGAGCCTGTTTATGCACCCAGTGGCCTTGGTGTATACTTCGCAAGTACTTATAGTTATACTGCATCAATAATGCATCAAGGGGGTACCCTTGGATTAGAGCTAAGAGTACACTGGAGCGCCTAAGCTCTGGCGTTACTCCGTAAGAACTGGGTGGTGGGTACTCCTCTCCGTGTATTGGAATTATCATTCATCATCCATTTGCAAGGTAATATATTTAAGCAACATTAGATGCGAACTGACTACATAACTTGCTCAATATCTTTTAAATGGACATTCAGATATTCAGAGATATTCGTGCAAAGGACGCCTTTTTGTACAACGCCCAGATTTTTGCATTAAGGGCATTTCGTGATCCACAGCCTCGTCCCCGCTTTACCTTTAAAAAAAGTTGAGATTTGTAGATCCTCTCAAACCGTGGCCTAAGTATAGTATGTATGTGTCTATCTTAGGTGCAACTAATTCGATCTCCTTTGGAAGATATTCGTATTTTTGTATGTTCTGTCCGTAACCAGTAACGGGCCAGAATTACAAACACATTGGCCATGGGGCAGCGTGATTTAACATTTGTTCTAACTAAAGTACACCTCCAGAATCAACTCAAATTATGGAAATAACCTTTTTTTAGGATAGTCTAGTAAACAATAAACACCCACTTAAGTACGTATAAGATACGAAATGCACCTTCAACACAACACGCCAAACCAATGCGACATTGAGCCTTGTTGTAATATGTTAACTTCCGATTCGACAAGTAATTTAACAAAGTAGTTTATGGGGACATAATATTGCAAAATCGTAAATAAACAAAAGCGAGGATGTTTAGAAAGAATCATTACTGTACTGACCCCTAGTATAGTCCCACCTGTACTCTCTAAATATAAAGGAGTGAAAATCACTCTTTCAAGGAGTGAGTCTAAGGACCAGTCTTTGTTGGAATTAAATTTCCCTCTTTTGAGAGTTAATGATATCAATTCTTCTTCGCTCGTAAAGAGAGCGACATTCAATCGATGAAGAGTAATCATTAACAAAATTAAAAAAGAGTAAAAATATACTCCAACAAAAACTGGTCCCTATAATCACTCCTTGAAATAGTGATTGTCACCTTTTAACATTTAGAGATAATTTGACCTGAAATTAAGCTTTAATTTAGGGGTGAGATTATAATGTTGCCAGGCTTTCAGACCAACATGAACTTAACCTTATTCAATATTTTCAATTGTCAAAGTGAGGTGTTGTGATCAGCAAAGTTCCTGAAAATGAGCTGTCACCTGAATCTATTAATTTTGTAAAGAAAACCATCCAACACCACAAAAAAAAACAAACCTACCAAACAGGACGAGTTTTAACAAGATCATTTAATTTATATTTATCCTTCCAGCATGGAAGGATGGTGGGATTATAATAGGATTTTTTACTATTTACTATTTTTTAACTATTCTTCAGATTCTTTCCAAACTTGGGGTGGGATTACAATCGAGCATGGGACTATACTCGGTACAGGTCCATATTTTTAAGCATTGATTTCATTAGTAACCCTGTGTAGAAACTATAGGACATAAATCAGAAGAAAAGATTATCATCACCATCACCATCGTCGGAATGTTCCGTAATAGCGATAGGAAGGACATTTCCAGAAAAGTGCGCCCATTTTTTTCGAAAAGGTTTTTTTTTGTTGTTTTTTTTTTGGTGTGGTATTTGAATGCTACCGGGTTTAACCTAAAGTTGAATAAGCCGAAAACACAGTCATCATGTTATTGAAGTAGGTTCGTCATAGTCTTGCTATGCACGATGGACCAAACAGGCTTCGCTGTAGGGCCCATTATAGAACAGCAGCAGTTTAAAACTAGTTTTGGTTTTGGGTTTTTTTTTTCTACTTTTTAACCAATAAAATCCTTCGAAACGTCATCGATAGGTCATCTACAACCTACCAATGGCAACTTAAAATTTTGTATCACCCAAATGTTCTCTTGTCCCTTTAGCTTTCATGGCGGTTTCATATTTTTTTTTAA
The DNA here is from genome assembly GCA_023653785.1 of Ophioderma brevispina. Classification (NCBI taxonomy): domain Eukaryota; kingdom Metazoa; phylum Echinodermata; class Ophiuroidea; order Amphilepidida; family Ophiodermatidae; genus Ophioderma; species Ophioderma brevispina. The sequence goes on along the minus strand of JAMKCH010022689.1, from coordinate 10,706 downwards.
TTTACTAAGAAAACATCAAAGCCCCGACTTACAGCTTCCGACAATGTCAAAACATCCACAAAGTGGCGTGGACCAATCCCTGGGAATCCCTCGAGGCCTGTTTACATTGACATCGCGATCTGTTGGTGAGTTTGATAATAAAAGTCATCAACTTCGGACTTCTGTCTGAAGCAAATCATGAAAGCTTCCATCCCAGCTTGGATTTGTAATATCAATTCATTCGTCAGCGAAGTGTTACGTTTACTCGGATGTTACTATGTCCACTGGATCACACTTTTGAGTCCTGCACACATCGAAATGATCGCACATAAGTCTCATGTATGTACTTGCTTTCAAAAGGTGCGTGATCCCAGTAACGCAGGGTTACGTAATCACTTAGATGGCGACTTCCAGAACCATTTAAGCCAGCTTATTTTACGCAATTCCAAATTAAGATGATTCCAAAGATTTCAATGCTTTGACTCTTTGACGTTTGGATGGCCATTTCAAAACTACAGGTCAGACTAGAAATCGATTATTCCTCCGTGTAAGTTAATAGTGGTATTGCACAGAACAATTGCTGTCAAACTTCAAGGAAGGATTATTGAAGCTTTAAGTAAAGCGTTATTCAGTCCGGCAAGCCTCCATAGCCTTGATACTAGATTAAGGGGTCGAGCGTAGTGAGGCGTAATAGGCTAACCTTCTGTTGCAATCTTTAACGTACATATCGTCATCGTAAGGGTAATGTACTAAATAATTACTTCTGAAAACATTACTGTCAATTAACCAAACCCTCTTTTACCACAATTCGAACGCCCGACAGCAATATAAAACGATGCCGCCAGATGCATATCCAAGGGTGTAAACGGGGCATTCAAAACCAGTCGTCCGGTCTGGGCCGCTGAACTTTTGAATATTGCACGGATAATTATCAGTTTGGGTCCTTGTATACACACATAATGTTCAATATTCGATCCAACCAATCCGCCAAAAATATCAGTTGTTGGATTGTTTGGGTGCTATTGGGTGGTTTAATTGTTGTCCTACTAACCGTGGCCACACGACGAATGAAATGAACATCATCCGCGTCTTGATTTAAAGAAACCGCCTCAATGAATACATCGTTTCACCTAAAGCGCGCTTGCATTATAGAAAACAAGAGTATCTGAGCACAAGGATCCAGGTACACTCGGATTACACCTGGCCACCTCTAAACATACTAATTTGTAATCCACTACCGATTATTGGGGTATCGTGCAAAGCGGCAACCCAAATTATGTGGGAAAAGCGAGGCAGCCATTGCTTTCTATTGTTTGGTACTCCTGGTTTTCTTTGTGTCGGCAAAACATGCGAGACGGTGAATTTCTAAAGATTACGTACTTTTTGCCTCTCTATCTATCTAGAACCGTCTTTGGCAGTATCCATTTGGTTGATCTGCAGTACATACACACGGCGCCATTAAGGAGACTAGGACACTTTACTCCGCGCACTAGAATCTGGCACTGTCCAAGTCTGATTTTCCAACAAAATGCTTGCGTGGCGTTCTGATTGGGACACGCGCGTAAATCAGCAGCTGCGCCGTGCCTGCGTCTACACTATGCGTAACTAAACTATGGGAGTAAGTGGGATGAATTGGGGTAAGGGGTCGGTTAAAGCGCGAGATATCCTGAAAACGTGACGGTCCAAACCTAAAAATGCCAAGAAATACCAACACCCTCTCATGAAAAAACCGGGGAAAATCACCCCAAAAGGGCCCTGGATGAATAATGGTGGATGGAGTTTTTTATATTTCCCCATGAGTTTTGCGTACGTATACGACTGGTCCCAAGAAAAATATAGAAACAATATTAATGTTTTTTGGCCACAACTGCAGGTTCATCTCAACTGTAGTTTTACTAATTCTTTTCAGCAGGATTGTTCCAGCTTTCATGAGATTTTTTAGTTGTGTAATTGGGGGTCTGGTTCAGGAGTTATCGCTTATTATCTGAGACAGTTTGAAAACCTTTGGGCCAGTTTCGGCTACCCTGATATCAACAAAGTTGCCAGTGAAAAAATACCTTCAATACATGGCTTTATGAATACTAAAATAAAAAGTAGGTATAATGGGCGGCTTCTTGTGATATAACATCATTTACAAATTTATAATTTTCCAATTTTAAAAAGTTCAGGTGGCAGCCATCTTGGGAAATTCAATTCCAACAGTCTTGTTGTCTCAGCTTCACTCCAGGTTTCAGCAGACGTAGAACCAAAAAAACACCCTTGTTGGAAAGTAAAACTGAGACTTTGAAACCTCAAATGCAGTTTATATTTTTTATAATTTTAAGTTGATTGACTATTTTTATGGGGACAGTCTGTAGGTTTGAGACAATGTATTGTTTTTAGTTTGAAAAAAAACCCGACTTTAATAATAGAATCCATATTTTTTATTTTTTTTAATGCGCTGTTTATTCTAATTTCATAATTATATTTAGGCCTGCTTGTGTGTCACAACCACCCCCTCCAAATATACCAAAAGATAGAATTTTCTAATTACGTTTAAAAAAAAAATCCGAGATTCTGACTTCATGGTCTAAGCAATGTGTGCCAATTTTAGCGTTCGAAAATGAACCTATTGCCTACTTCTGGGAAGAATTTTCTGTTTTCCGTTTACGGATAGATGACTACACAGTGGCCTATAGGGCACCTTCGGATCTAGGCCCTACTTTAAATTTTTTAAATAACCTTTCTCGAGGATGTGCAACTAATAAACGAAATGAAGTTGTTTAGATCATGAAATGCCCTCTAAGTTTGAAAGTGGCAACCACAATTTCAAAAACCGCTATTAAAACACGGCGGGAAGTCGATGAACGTGATAGAGAAAGAGTCTTCAGTGTAGAAAGGCGATGCATAATTCCCGTTTCTGGAGTCCTCCTTTTTGGTACATTTTTTAAACCCAAAGCTAATTTAGCCCTTCCCCCTCAGTGCTATACTCCATCGGTCCCCCTGTTCCTTCCCCTTCCCGTCACTAGAATTCAAAACTAAGGTAGTTTTCAGATACTAATAATACTGGATAAAAATATGAAAATACATATATTTTCTACTAAAAACATTATTTGAATTCAGCATTTTTTTACAAGATTTTTGTTCCCTATTATACCTAGTTTGGAATTGAGAGTTGCATTCTGGCTCTCTGAAAATTACGCGTCGGTGCAATTTACCGACAGATAACGATTTTATAATATTGTGTAGTATTGCAGAATTGCCCGTAAAATACTATACTCCGAAAGTTCCCTAAACTCGGTATTTTTAAAGGACAGTGTCAACCCTGGTGCTTTTGGTTTTTACAACGACTTTCTGCTTTTTGCACCATTTTAAACATCAAACTGTGTTCTTAGTACCAACAAAGGTTATCCACTGCAGACATCCTAGCTTATTTTTTGTTTGGCCGATTTAAACAGCCATTTGACCATTAAAGTCACAAAAACCGCTTGGGTCTAAAGGGCGGGAATTTAAGCACACTACACGCCGCCAGGCGCAAGGCGCACCAAGGCGCACCATCGCGTCTCGAGGTGAATTTTTGCTGCGTATGAAGCGTCCGCGTGTTTTAATGTCTTTTGCGCGAACGCATCTTGGAAAAACGAAATAATATTTGAACATGATTTAAACAAGCGCTAATTTAGATCCAGATGAATTTCAATTTCTTCTTCTAATTTTGCGGATGTAGAGACCGAAATATGTTGGATTCACAGTGCCTAACGATGTTTTTCATCACTTGCACAACATACTCAATTTTGAAGTTCAAAGATAAAGGTTCATTTAAGAAAGAGACAAAGCTTGAAATGGCGTGAAAAGTCAATTTTTTACTAAAACAACGATTTTCTCAATGTTTCAATTGTCGCAAAATTTGGCAAATTTTTTCAGACAAGATAACTCCAAAAATACCGAAGTAAAAGTAATGTTAACTTTCCTTCGATATCAATCGGTCTTCTCTAAGGGACGGTTTTCTCAATTTTTCATTTCTCGATTTCACTAAAGATATTCTCCAATATATACAAATTTCGGAAAGAAAAGTAAAATCACACTCTTTTTTTAATTTTTCCCTTATATTTCGAAAAAGTAATCTCTATTTTTAAAAATGAAAAAAACCGTTCCCATAGACAATTTGTCCCTTGTTTCTAAAAAATAACATAAGAAATCATGAATTCAACATTGTTTTTTGTTTATGCTGTCTGAAATTTTGGGGCAAAATTCGTGGTTTTTTAGTATTTTTTCCAAATACGGAAAGTTTTACATTAATCTAATGCCATCATCGGGTTCAACGTCCAATTTTCTTTCAGAAATTATACTTTTTACATAAATACTCAAATATTTTTGCAAAGTTACAAACCAAATAGATACTCGGCAAAACTCAAGGTTCACACTGCCTTAACGGTGTGCAGCTAGCATACTGGCTTGTTTTCCGTGTATTCTGTTCAATGCTCCAATTTTTCTCCCCCCAGATTTTCAGAGAAAGTCCTTTCTCATTATAAAGGAAAACTATTAGGCTAAATAGGATATTGGTTTTACTTATGAAATGCGTGATCGATAGGCGGAAGAAATTCGAAGCGTGATATCGCGTCAACCTATGTCGCGTGACGCCTCTGAATTTCGCATAGACAGTTTTTTCTCACAATTTTGACACACCAAAAAACGTGCTATTTGTTAACTTATTGGGAAAAGTAGTTCGGTGACCCATCTTTTTTCTTTCTTTAATCGAAAGCTTCTGGTATGCGCACCTTTTATTAAAATTCCATCAAAAAATTTCGAGCGAATTTTTTTTTATAATACAAATTCCGTCGTAAAAATCAAATCTCCATAGGTTTGTGTACAATTTTTTTTGACAAAATGGCCAAAAATAGGTATTTTGAATCAATATTATATCAAACGAGGTCGGTGACCCCCATTTTTATTTGGATTGTGTTGGTTTTTACCATCGATGGAAGTTGTTCATACCGAGTTTCAATGAAAAATTTCTGGCCAGATCTATCGTGTCCTAGCCCCTTAATGGTGATAAGGGTCCCCTTTCATTACCAAACACCTATTTGCAGCTGCGCAGCGTTTAGCGTGAATACTTACGCACTCGCTATATATGGCGTCGACTGTTTTCTTGAGATGGCGTCTAACGCTATAGCGCGTGGTTCCGTGAAGTTTTGCCCATTTGTGCAGTTTTTGCATTCTCGTTTATTTTGGATTAATTTCGGGTTTTTTGGTCACTCGTGCTTTCTCGGTAATTTTACAAAATTCGCTATTAATAAAACAATACCGACAGGCATTTTCTACTCCACATAAAAACCCCAACATTTGGAGAACCAGGAGAAATCGGAGGAAAGTGTAGGCGCATTTTTAATTAAGGTCGTTCGGAATTTTGAGGTTCAAGAGCTCATTCAACAATTAAAAAATTATCTTCTGCTACAAGAAACCTTGCGGGGTGTTGAATACGAAACCTTCGGGAATAATGAACCCCCGGACATGAACCTTTAGATATCGAAGAACTCCCTCAAGGTAACATGAGGAATTAGGCCCCTATAGATCTTTGATTCCGCGATGCCACGACTGTAACATTTATTTCCACCATTTTTAAAAAAAAAAACCACCTTGAGATATTAAAAAAATTCACATCAGACTCATTTTTGTTTCTCTTGTTTTTGTCGTGATAATGCACCAATCAAAATTATTTTGGCACACAATAACCCTATAAACCCTAAACTTACCCCTCACCCCCTGAACTAAAACCTTGGATCCTATCGGATAATGGTCTTCTTCAAATCAATTGTTTCATTAAAAAGTTTGGAATAGCGAACCCCTTTTGAAATTCGTAATGTTTCAAAATAGCGAACTTTTCGCTTGGAAAAACGAGACTCTTCTTCCATATTCGGAAAATCAATCCATTTACAACTTCAGAATAGAACCCGTGCCAATTATCGGAATAGTGAACCATTTTTAATATAAGGAATAGCGAACCCTATTTTTCGGATAGCAAACCTTAAGGTTAAAAAAAAAACGAATGCTAAAAACGCATTTTCCGGAAAACGAACCTTCCGGAACGTTTGGAACGTCAGAATATTCGAAGACCCCAAAATAACTACTTCCAAATCTCACGAGGCGCAAGGTAAATTCGGCAGGATCGCAAAGTCTGTATTTGCCTTCTGTTCAACATTTAGAAGCCTGCATGCAGATGCACAAACTTTGGTTGCTTCTTTTTTATATTCAACATTGCTGAGTTTTCGTGCATGAAGTTGACATATTTTCCAACTTCTTCTAAACATTTTTGGAATGGTAATTTTTGTTATATCTGACGTTGTATGCCACTTATACTTAGATATAAATCACTGTGTGATTTGCAAATTGCGATAACCATAAATGCCATCATAATCACTGTCTGATGGGTTTATGATGCGTTAAACTGGCCGGCGCTAGTTTTTGGTGCGTACCGACAGAGTGCTGCCCCACAACCGTTACCACAGGACGCACTAATGAAAAAAGGTGTTTGTTTTTTGGTACATTTTGGCAAAATTTCTAGAAAATTAAGTCGGTGACCCCCTCTTTTTATTGAATGCGCCTTAAAGATCTCTGGCATATGATTTTAACATAATTTAAAAATAAAAAATCTGCCCTCAGCAAAGTTGTTTTTATGAGGAAAATGGCTCTGTTCCTCATTTCCCATAGAGCCCTCTGTACAAATTTTTTCCGAAACATGTGAATTTTTGAAAACGTCCAACCTCAAAAACTAAGTCGTGACCCCCATTTTTTATTTCAGATTTTTCATTTACAACCGATGAAAATAAAACATATATCTGACATAAAGAAAATCGACGTTAGTTTATGATCCTCTATCACCCTTAACTGTATAAAAAGCGTTTAATGTCATCTCATTGTTCATTCAAAATCCCAGGATAGTTACGGAGATTTATCAACATAAAATAACAACACAAAAAACACTTAAAACTATTGTGCGAAAAGGCTTGTTTTAACAGTCCCCAATGAGAGGGCGCTATATACATGTCAATAGGGTAAAATAACCAAATCTTGATGTAAGACTATACTTTACCTCTAAAGCAAGTGTCTGTGGCTGACTGCTAACGATGGTCACCTTGCTCTGTGGCTGGGGGTCCTTTGTCATTGTATCATCCATTAATGCCACTGCAATAGATTTAGTAAAGGGAAATAGTAATTGTATTATATCTGCACGTATAACATATTTCTTGAGAACATAACAATATCCATCACTTCAATGTGTAGTAATGATTTCAAATAAAAGCAATGACCTCTATTGTCTTTTGTATTGGAAAATTATAAGTGGAAAATTTTGTTTTGTATATAATATTTTCATACTTAAAAATGCTAGTCCAAAATTTTCTACTACATTATTGTAAGTGTGGCATTCCCCTAACATTGTATTAAAGATTAAATTTGTTTGTTTAAGGAGGTGAAATGAGAAAATATTGTGGGGAACACACAATGCACTAGTGCGTAATTGGGTTGGTACATTTTGTGACCCCACTTTACCTGACCCGACTCAGATCCAACGCCTTTACGGAAAAGTATAACATGCACTGTATTCCGGAAAGGCTGCTGAATTCTGAGTCGAAAGTGGGAAATTTATATCAAAACATGAAAACATACTAACGATTACAAGGAAAAACACTTCATAATCTATGCGCGTTAACTAATTTGAAGCTGTCATTTGTGACTCTGGGCTTTGTTTACAGAAATGATTTGTGCTTTAACTTCTATCATATACAATTATTGTTTTACGAATTATCTAATTACCTTGTTTTAGGAACTAGACACTATGTAATCACTCTATGAACCATCCGACAATTCACTCAAAATAAAAAACCTTTTGCATTCTATAAACTATCAATTTTTCATACATGCCCTCTGAATATTGTCAACACAACCTCACATGATTGTTTTAAAAGTAACCTGGTAATCAACTTATTATATAAAAAAAAAACAGGAAAGAGAAAACGTAAACCGTGGACATTTACGTGTGCAATGAGAGCTAATGAGATTAATTTCAACAGAGCTAAGTAGTAAATTGAATTCAATCACCCATAATTTTGAATATTTACCACGTTATCATTGATGAAAACAAATGCTTTTATTGACCAGTGCCAACAGGGAAAGTGGTAACCCATTAATCGTAAAACTGAACCTGCATCCGATTTCATTCTAATATCAGATGAGAACAAACGCAGCTTTTAATGTTGTAACTAATACATTGTTGGTCATTGAAATGTTTTGAATATTAAATTTCCATGGGGGTTTTATGGGAATAGTAAGTTATATCTTTAAACGCTAAAATAGAAACACGTGGTAAACTTCGATTTGAAGAATCGAAAATGTATGAAAATAATATATAATTTATTGCTCAAATGTTTTTAATATAAGTGACCAAAGACGAAATCGTTTGAAACAAACGCACATTCCCATTTCTTGGGACGAAAAACACTTAACAAGATATGAAATACAATGAAAATGTTTTAAACTTACTGGGAACATATAGCTCTCAGCTCACGCGGTATTCTTCACTGGCCACTTTGGTTTTTGTTTTGTTTGCTGTTGGTTTTTTAGATATTTTTTGGCTATATTTGGAATTTCTTTTAAAGTGTGCGGGTACGTAGGGGTTTTGGACGATGTCCAATTCAAATTTTGTAATGATTTTTCTCAAGAATGACAAAAAAAAATAAGAAACAAGCACTAATGTATTTCAGTCTTCATTTTAGAGTTTCAAGCGGCCGTAATTAAATTTTAGAAAGTGATGACCTATATGCACGATTCAAGCAGAATCTATGACGAAAGTGAAATTCAATTCAATGCACGCGATGATCAAGTAAAGTGCTCAGCACCAAACCATTTTAAGAGAGTGGTATGTGAAATTAAGAGACCAAAGACAAATTGCTTTGTACATGCAGATGATGGGCCATGTTTCGACGAAATTAAATTGATTTTGACGAAAATGTATGAAAATAAAGTTTAATTTTATTGATCAAATATTTAATATAATTGACCAAAGACGAAATTATTTTAAACAAACGCGCATTTCCGTTTTCTTGGGACGAAAAACACTTAACGAGATATAAAATATATGAAAATTGTTTTAACTAATCGGGAAAAACCTATATAAATATTATAATATTTTAGTGCTCGTTTCGCTGGTATCCACGTAAACACAGTGCCCTATGGTCTGGTTGTAAATCTCACGCCCAGATAGTGAGAGGATCAGGGCTCGGGACCGTGATTTTTTCGTCCTTTTTTATTCCATGATCGATCAGTTCTCCGAGTCTCTATAAATATTGACATGTCTAATAAATTCTCTCGGGTTGGTATCATTTACTACTTGATTTGGGCATAAATCATTTCAGGTGAGGGCTAATGTATAAAGCTTTACATTACAACTAGTATAAATAACAATTCGAAAAAAAAATTAGGACGCAACTCTTTTTCAATCCACTGTTCCTTTAAGCATCATTGTCCATCACCGTGTCATCATTTCTGCCATAATTTATTTATTTGGCAGCTGTCTCTATACTTTGTCGTCATCTTAATCGTGTTTTTTGCAACCTTATTTTCTTCCTTGACACCTATTTCCATTTCTTTAATTTGGTTCAAACAGTTGTTTTGTGTATATTCTTACGTTCATTAGTAGTGGTTTAAGAACCTTATTGAGGACCCCGCGCCTGCGTCCATTCTGCGTTTAGCAGATGTCCATCTCCTAGGTCTTGTATTATGTACAATTATCTATTGATAGTTTGTTACTTGCATTTATATTCAATAAATATGTATACTTATGCAATTTTGATTTGTACAAATAATAAAAGAATATGAAAATACTCATAAATTTTAAACCACATTTATTCTTAAAGAAAAAAGTGCCGGAGAGATTTTTTGGAATACAATTTCATTCAAATTGCAGAGGATCGATTGTAGACCACTACCAAGAACGGTTCCGAAGGTTTTTGACAAACAATTTACAAAATAAAACAGCAAGCATTGGTTTGAACTTTCATGACTATCGTAATTGTCCCAAAAGAACACCGTGCTTTGACTTCTGTCGTGCACGACAGAAAGTACTAATCATCATATTCCTTACATAAAGATGGCGTATACTGCTTCTTCACTTCAGGTGTGATCTAATACATTGAAAGATTTCAAATATACCAAAAAACGGGTTCTAAAAAAATTGGGGGCCGCTTTCTGGAAAATCTCCTCTGTCTCTTTAATGTGTGGATAAAATAAAATGACAATATTATAATATATGATGAGAAATGTCAACAAGCCCCGCTTATTTGGGGACCAACTTAAAGCAAGGCCATTTTAAAGCATGGTCTTAAATCCCAAGTAAGTGTCAATAAGTACCTGCTCGCGTAAGTGGCAATAGTAAACTGGATAACTAGTTAGTGGCAATAAGTAACTGATAACTGTAAGTGGCAATAAGAACATGGTAACTGTTAAGGTGGGGCAATACTGTTAACTGGCAAGAAGTAACTGGTAACTTGTAAGTGGCAATAAATAACTGGTAACTTTTTGTGGCTATAAGTAACTGGTAAACTAAAGTTGCAATAACTGGTGACTGTAAGTGGCAATAACTGGTAACTGTAAGTGGCAATAACTGGTAACTGGTAAGTGGTAATAACTGGTAACTGTAAGTGGCAATAAATAAGTGGTAACTGTAAGTGCAATAAGTAACTGGTAACTGTAAGTGG
>JAMKCH010022688.1:0-20669 GCA_023653785.1 Ophioderma brevispina | reverse complement strand
CAAAATTTTTCCGGCTGCCGGGTTGAGAGAAAGGAAAGGAATATGAATTTTCTGTTCGTGACCTACCATTAGTTACCCTAACATATTATCCCTGACTTGAGTTAGAGCAAATCCACGGTACTATGGTGAACTCCCTTCCCTGTTTGGCATGAAAACCTATGAATTCATTCATAATTGGTATAGTGCGCTATATGGTGAAATCAGTTTTTGACAGTTATCTTAAAAAACCTTTGATTTGGATATAAAATGTATACAGACCCCCCATAATGTGGCTATTCTGCACATTTTGAGTTGTCTCGCAACCTTCTAGGCCAACGGTTCTGTAGATACAGTCAGTAGAACTTCGTCAAAAAAGGTGTGACCCCCCAAAAAGGGGCGTGGCCATTTCAGGCATTTTCGGCCGTCAGTTGGGAATTTGTTACCAACCAAATATGGTTCCTGGACCTTCAATTAGTGGATTCCTGAAGAGTTTAGCTCTGACATATAATGCATACAAACCACCATGAGCTACTAGAGTACATTGGAGTGGACTCTTTGGGGGACTTGAGGGAGAGAAGATGGAAGATTTGGGGGGAAAGGAATTCGACAATTGTGAGTGTGGGGGGACATGAATGTGTATCAAGGAAAGAGGGTGGAACATGACAATAAGGCAGGAATGCAAATTATTGATGGAAGCAAAGGGCAACACAAATCGTTGTTGCTAAAGAGTTGAATTCCCCTCTCTGCAGTGTGAATACCTTTCTTTGTAGCCAAAGTTTGATATTTTATTTGACAGCTAAAAAGGTAAAAAAAAATGTGTGCAATTGTTCTGCACACACCCTTCGTGGATGTGTGCATGTCTGCACACACCCTTTTGTGTGATGTGTGCTTGCCTGCACACACCTTCTGGTATGTGTGGGCATGATGCACAACACCCTTGCTTGTGTATGTGTGCATGTTGCACACAACCTTCTGTTTATGTGTGCTTGTCTTGCCACAACCCTTCGGGTAGTGTGCATGTCTGCACTCACCCTTCGTGTTGTGTGCGTGCCTGCACACACCCTTCTGTGTATGGTGTGGTGTATGCACACACCACCCATTCTGGGTTGTGTGCTTGTCTGCAAACACCCTTTGGTATTGTGTGCTTGTCTGCACACACCTTCTGTGTATGTGTGCTTGCCTGCACACACCCTTCTGTGTATGTGTGCTTGTCTGCACACACCCTTCTGTGTTGTGTGCTTGTCTGCCCACACCCTCGTGATGGTGCTTGCTGCACACACCTTCTGTGTATGGGCTTGTGCACCCACACCGTCTGTGTATGGGTGATTGTCACACACCCTTCTGTTATTGTGTGCTTGTCGCACACAACCTTCTGGGTGTGCTTGTCTGCACACACCCTCTGTGTATGGGCTTGTCTGCACACGCCAGCTTCTGTGTAGGTGTGCTTGCGGGCACACACCCTTCGTTGTATGGTGTGATTGGTCTGGCAACACCACCATTTGGATGGATGTGTGATTGTCTGCACACACACGCACCATTCTGTGTATGTGTGCTTGGCCTGCAAACACCCTTATGTGTTATGTGTGCTTGCCTGCACACACCCTTCTGTGTATGTGTGATTGCCTGCCACACACCTTCTGGTATGTGTGCTTGTCTGCACACACCCTTTGTGTATGTGTGCTTGTCATGCACACACACGCACCCTTCTGTGTATGTGTGCTTGCTGCACACACCTGCTGTGTGGTGTGCTGTCTGCACACGCCCTTCTGTGTATTGTGTGCTTGCCTGCACACACCCTTTGTGTGTATGTGTGCGGCCTGCACACACCTTCTGTGGTATTGTGTTGTCTGCCACACACCTTAGGGTGTGTGCTGTCTGCACAAACATTCTGTGTATGTGTGCTTGTCTGCACAAGCCCTTCTGTGTATGTGTGATTGCCTGTGCACACACCATTTGTGTATGTGTTGCTGTCTGCACTCACCCTTCTGTGTATGCTGTGATTGCCTGCACAACCTTCTGTGTAGTGGGCTTGCCTTGACACACCCTTCTGTGTATGTGTGCTTGCATGCACACACCCTTCTGTGTATGTGGCTTTGTCTGCAACACCCTTTTGTGTATGTGTGCTTGTCTGCACACACCATTCTGTGAAAGTGGTGCATGTCTGGCATTTAATCTCAGAATGAAGACATCGCACAGTGATGAAAACACAGGGTAGCTTGCCTTTGGGTAATTTGCATAGCCAGTGGGCAAAGGGGGAGAGTGCACCCTTGAAAAATAGAGGTAATTTGGGCTATTTATGAAAATCTTGCAAAATCAGCCACTTTGGATACTATTCCTCCAATGGGACAAACTTTGGTGTGTTTTTTTGATAATTTCCTATACAAATCATCCCCAGAGTGAAGTAATGTTTAATAAAACAAATATTTTTTTTTTTTTTTTTTTTTGTGGTTTTTTATCAGGGCATCAATTTTTCCTGGCACTGGCTACAGGACTCACACCCCTCACTCTCAGGGTTTAAAATGGCTGTAAAAGACACTCTTGGCACGGGAGATTGCCCTATTTCCCCACACACCATGCAGATTTATATAAATAAAGATTTGCAGGCAAGTGCGTTAATGGTCCCCGCCGAACAAAGTTAGGGAGCGGACTATTAAAAATGGGCTCCGTCCGTGTCCGTCCGTATGTCCGTGATAAAACTGTTAAACCTGGAAACATTTGGGGGAGATCTTTTTTTCTGATGAGTAGAGTAGCCAAACTTGGGTATAATTGTAGGAGGGAACCCCTACTCACCATGTAATTCATCCCACCCAGGGGTCCTTCCCCTGCCCGGTCTGTTCAGGGCGGTTAGAAGGGAAAAAAGGTCAAGGGAAAAAGGTCAATATTGCCACAGAAAATGTTTCAAACATGGGTAAAAGTTACTCTGGAGTTCCGTAAGGGCTACGATGATGTAATTGGTGGAAAGAAGCAGGTTGATGAGTTCTCAGTTTTGATTGATTGGGTGTAAAAGTGCTAATTAGTATCTAATTGCATAATTTATGAAATTTTTCCCGAAAGGCTTGTGTACAAGTTTTCTGGAGTTCTGTAAGGGCCGCGTAAATGATGTAACTTGGGAAGAGAGGGCGGGCTGAGGAGTTCTTGACCATGAATTAGATTTGGGGCGATTTGATTTTACTTCTGGTTGTCGGGTCGTCTTTGGGTTGCCAGCCTGTTTACATTTCTTGAAAAATGTGAACATACGTAAATTCCAATGTTTCGCCGACTTTTCAGACCCCGTATGGGTCCAAATTAAAAATGTGGTCACCTGATTTTCAAAAAATAGTGTTGCAAATGGAGTAAAGTATCATATTTATTTACTAATTTAGTGAAGTTTCAGGGATTTTGGCATGATGAAATTTCAAGATTTCTTGAGTCATTTTACCAAAACGTAACCATTTCTTTCAGTTATTTTTGTGAGTAGTGATGGCCAAAATTAAGGGTGGACTGGTGAAGTTTTGATGCACTTCGGTGATCGCGGGCAGATAGGAAGCGGGGGGGGAATTTTTTTTTTTTTAGGTAATTATGGGGGGGAAATAGGGATGAGGGGTAGAAAGGGGGGGGGGAGGGGGACGGGGGAGAGATATTCAGCGGGGACAATTTTACACATCGCGTAAAAATGAGCTCGCCTTGTTTATCTTCTCTTTTAGCTGCAGAAGTAGCTCTCCAAGTGATTGAGTTTAGTCCTATTCGTCCCTTTGTAAACAAATGTTATCAGGTGGTCTGGGATTCTAGCTTCAGGGATAGGTTCCGTGACATTCTCGAACAAACACTTTCAGGCAGTATGGGACCCACTTGGCATTGATGTTAGGGAAAAAAATGAAATCCAGAAAATATAATAATTCTAAATGAATAAAAAAACAAACACACTTTTTTAAATTAAAAAAAACAAAAATCTGTCAATAAAAACATATTCAAGAAACAATAAAAAAATGATCTTCCAATTGAAAATTGCTATCCGGCGGTATGGAACCTATAATAATTTAGCAACATTGTAAATTCAAGGAATCATGTACAGCAGCTTCAGAGACACTCTCAGCCTTGTTAGACCAAGTAAACTGACTAATGGGCGATGCGAAGCCGAGACACATTATTCAAGTTTTCTACTGCCAAGGACCATTCTTCGTCATAGACTTGACAGAACATCGCACCCTTTATTTCTATTCTATTTACCAAAAATATCCATTAAAAAAAAATGTAACTGTTGTTTACGTCTTTACAGCGCGCGCCGTGTTTCCAACCACGTAATTTACACGTGCACCTTTATTGATGGTGACGCACCAAAAGAATGTTGATTGGCAGAACGATTCGGCGTACCCAAACATTATTGCAGAATAATTGGGCAGTAATTCACAGAGCGTGCTTTTGCATAATGGGCAGTAAAGGTATAGAATGTTTCCATGTTTAGTTCTTTTGCTTGCCCTGTTCCAGATAATGTGCACACAACAGAGAGGATCTTTTCACATCACTTTACTGAAAGGTTCACCTGGCTTCATTTTCTAGTCCTCAACATGGTTTGTGGTCTCAATGAAATACAAGATTTCCCTAATTACATTAAGTTAGCAATTTACTGACATAATCATAGATCATGGCTGAGGATGTCCTTTTAGAGGATGTCCTCTTAAATGCTAAAGGCTGCAAGGTTACATTGTTTGAAAGCATTGCAGTTGGTCCACATTCCCAAGTTTTTAAAGGGGAACTTGTGAGTGGTTCAGGGGAGAAACATTCAGTAGCTGCCAAGAAAGTTCGTTTAGAGTCCATGCAAAATGCAGAGATTTTTGCTCTGAAACAGTTATGTCACAAAAATATAATCAAATTCCACGGTGTGTATAATTTTAATCGGGCCAGGACTTTCATTATCATGGAGTTTGCTGAAATTGGTGATTTGTATCATTTTCTTATGAGATACAGGTTAGCCCGTGAATCTTCGGGAGAGAGTCCACGCCTCCCAGAAGGCCTCATATGGAGGTGGGTAATGGAAGCTGCTGCTGCTATTCAGTATTTACATTCAAAGTGCCACAACCATAGGGATATCAAATCTCAAAATTATTTGATAGCTGGAAATTATACACTAAAATTGGGAGATCTTGGCATGGCCAAAAAAATGGAAAAGACCCAAGAGACTAAAGGGAGTGGTACATGTGGTTGGATGGCCCCTGAGGTCATTAAAAGCCAAATGAGGTCAAGGAAGTCGGATGTGTTTTCTTTTGGTATTGTGGTGTGGGAGATCTGTTCTTCTGACGTGCCTTACTGTGACCGGAAGGGCGATTTCAAGGTTATGCAGGCTGTGTGCGGTGGGGAGCGGCCTACCATCCCAGAAGACTGCCCTGAAGTGCTAGCTAACATCATGCGAGAGTGCTGGGAAAGTGATTACAACAAAAGACCTGAAATGGATATGATAGTTGTGAAACTTCTACCTCGTAAGTGGACACAAAATATTGTTAAAGCAATAACAGTACATTTTTATTCCTTGGTTTGAAAAAGCAGAGGGGGATATTGCGAGGGTGCGCATGTCCGTATGTATGTGTATGTGTGTGTTCCAGTTTGGTTAGGTTTTCATTCTTTGCATCTCCTTCGAAAAGTCCGATTTAAACCATTATTATGCTTTCAGAATCTTCCATCCTATACTTTCTGCACACTTACAGAAACCAATATTACTGCAAATTGGGCATTTGGATGACCAATTTTTCCCACACTTGAACAACTCATCCACTATTGTGATAGAGTGCACAGTTCACATATTAATACATGCAGAAATCAGAATGTAGAGAGACAATGTAGCCAGTGGTTGAGGTAACTGTTTTTATTTTGGTGGTTCCTGGTTTCTGCTGGTTCTTTGTGGCTGTTAGTAACATTCCTTTGGTGGTTCCCAGTGGCTACTGGTTCCATGTATTGCTGGTTCCCAGTGGACATTGGTTCTATTTCTCGATTTCCAGTGTCTACTGGTTCAATTTTTTTAGGTTCCTTGTGGCTGCCAGATGCATTTTTTGCTAGTTCCCAGTAGCTACTGATTCCCAGTTGCTACTGGTTCCAATTATTGGTGGTTCCCAGTGGCTATTGGTTCCATTTCTCGGTGTGTACTGGTGTCATTTCATGGTGATTCAAAGCTACTGGTTCAATTTTGTAGGTTCCTTGTGGCTGTCAGTTCCATTTTTTTGTGGTTCCCTATTGCTACTTGTTCCAATTATTGGTGGTTCTCAGTGTCTACTGGTTCCATTGTTTTAGGTTTCTTTGTTGCTGTTGGTTTCAATATTTGGTGGTACCCAGTTACTATTGGTTTCAATATTTCGGTGGTTCCTTGTGGCTGTTGGTTCCATTTTTCCTGGTTCCTAGTTACTGCTGGTTACAATATTTTGATGGTTTCCGGTGTTTACTGGTTCCATTTCTTTTATGGTCTCAGTGGCTGTTTATAAACTAAGTTGAATTTATTAAGTCAACCCTGCTTCACTAGCTTGGGTTCAAGTCAGATTCTGAAAACATAATAATGATAAAATTGGATGGATTTTTTTCGCACGATACACAAAGATAGCTCGACCAATATCTTTGTGTATCGTGCTCAATCCATCCAGTTTTATATCAGACTTGGGGTGAATGTGCAATAGGGGTTCCTTCATATGTGGATTATGTCAAAGGTCATGGAGCAAGGTCAAAGGTCATCTGAGGTCATGTTCCAGTTCCAGTTTGGTTAGGTTTTGGTTAGGTTTTCTTTTTTCGCGTCTCCTTCGAAAAGTTTGTCCGATTTAAACCATACTTGGGTTGAAGGTGCAATAGGGGTTCCTTCATATGTGGATGATGTCAAAGGTCATGGACAAGGTCAAAGGTCAACTGAGGTCATGTTCAAGTTTGGTTAGTTTTTGTTTTTCTGGTCGTCTTTGAAAAGTTGAAGTCCGATTACAACCTAACTTGGGTCGAAGGTGCAATATGGGTTCCGTCATATGTTGAGGTCAAAGGTCACATACCAAGGTCAAAGGTCACCTGCGGTCATTTTCCCCTTTGGTTAGGCTTTCATTTGTCAGAAATTGCTACATTTCTAGATATTATTCCATGAGAACAATTTATTGAATTTTGATGCCCTGCAACTGACAACTGTGCCAACTAACCACCTTGTGTGTACTGCTATCTTGCCAAGGGGATCGCGCAAGTTTACTTGCTGTATTTTTTGAAGACCGACTCCAATTTTCAAATTTTCTGAGATTTTTGCACAGTAGTGTTGGTTTTGCCTAGAAAAACTACTGTAAAAGTGGAAATTTTCACGCTACATTAATTTTCGCGCTTTTCGCGCACTTCTGAGCTAGCGTGAAATTAAAAACCACGAAAATTTTTATTTTGTGTGTAGGTCTATGTAGGATAGCTGAAAAGAGCGAATTTAAAAACAAGCAAAAATGTTAAAAATCACTGAACGTGAAAAATTACATGCGCGAAAATTATCACTTTTACAGTATACCTATAAACGGTAATGCCCATACATCATAAAATGATTTTGAAATCAGACTTGAGGATCTGCGATCCTTATTCAATGGCAGCACTGGAAACGTGAAATTTCTGTCTATGCTTTATAAATTAGCACAATCTCACAAAATGATCCAAACTTGACTTGCGTGAACTAATGGAACAGCTAACGGATGGGCGTTGACACGTACATGGTGCTATTTCCCTACTATTTATCATTGCAAATGGCTAGTATTTGAGCAATTTCTTCTTATCCAAGCTCCATATAGGGTGTACGCAGTATATGGTCAGTGGCCATCTAGCAGTCAGTGTTGTCATTTTGGCCAAAATCTAAGCCTTTTCTCCTTCCAATAAGTCCAAGAAGGACCATTTTTAGGGGGTTAGGTCTACCTTTACAAAACGTTCACTTTTTTGAAGTCTTGCAACCCCCAAAAAATCAATCCTGCTTAAAGGAGAACCCGTTCAACGAATAATATTAAACAATATACACTATAAAATAATTATTGACTACATATCGAGTGGTTTCATAGAAAAACGGAATTATATAACCCTAACAATGAATTAAAACCATCTAGTCTGACCATGTGCTATTTAAAAATCGCGCTAGTGGATAACGTGTTATGCGATACGACCGGCACGTTTAGGTCATACATGCCATAGGAAATACACATTATGAAAGCATCATGCGTGAAGATGTATGACGCTATTGTGCCGTCCGTATCGCCTAACACAAATACATATCCCATATACAGTAGCGCGAATTTCAAATAGCGCATGGTCAGACAAAATGCTTTTATTTCGTTTTATGGTTATTATAATTCCGTTTTCCCATGAAACCACTCCATATGTGTTCAATAATTGTTTTTATAACGTATATTATCTAAGTTATTCTTGATACAGGTTCTCCTTTAAACTGAAGTTTTGGAATTTATGTTGGCAATGACCTTTCTTGTGAAATCTACCAAGTTATATTTTAATTGGGTGGCGGGTAATCGTTATTCATTAAGCCCAACTCCAATTCAAATTCACTGAAAAGATAGGTCAAGGGCTGTTCTATGAGTATGACTAGTATTTTAGTGTCAATGTTACTTTTTCATTATTTCAGGTAATGAGTTAATGTCTATTGCAAAAATTTTTACCTGGAATGTTAACCCAAGCAGCAGGTTTATTGGGAAAGACTCGCTCCAATTCAAATCAACTCACTAGGATAAAAATCGTGGTCTCTTGGACAAATGTATTAATTATGTCTATGCAATTCATACATTAGGAGGTAACTGGAAGTGTACAATATCTGTAAGAATTTGAACTCAGAATTCTGAAATCTGTATGTTTTGGTGAAAATTGCACAATTCTTCATTTTAATTTTACATATTTGGATTTTTTTTTGAATTGCAAAATATGACAAGTGAAAAATAATGTAATTATTTCACAAAAGTGATTTTTTAGTAAGTCTCACACATTTAATAATTTGCAATTTTGACCCTTTTCTTTAGATTTTTCCCCATAGTCCTCTTCCAATGGGACTGTTAATAACTTGGCCAGTATTAAAGTTTACTTGTCATCAACTTGAAATGCCTAAAACATTTTGAGTAATAAATACTTACTGCCAACAAGTGAACCATTCTGTTCTTTTTTCTTAGAAACCAACCTGAATGGGTTGGATATAACCAAAGAATAGCAGACTCAAAATGAAAGGTTAAGGTATCTTCAGGGTCTTATGTATGGTGTGCACGAAAAAAATGCAGAACTAATTTTCTAAATCAATTCTTAGAGATAAGATTAAAGGAAACATATTTCAAGATTTTTGTCAAGCTCAGTTTGACTTACATTCATAAAATAATAGTACATACATCAACAATTCTCCCGAAAAAATAATACAATTTGTTTATTTTTTTTATTTTTTTTATTTTTTTTATTTGTGATGTTTTTGACATCCGAAGAAAACGGGCGGATTTTTTTCGCCACGGCTTCATTGATCAAAAGCGCCCATTTTGCTCTTCCTCGTGACGTCAAAGGGATGACCAAAACATCTGTTGACTCGCATTGTTATTGCTGACGATGTATATTGATTGATTAAATGAAAGTATAATAAAAATTAGAAAAATAAATTTACAGAAATGACATATTTTGTTTCATTTCGTTGTGTTTTTAATTATAATGAAGTGGCAACACTGCGATATGATGTCACAACGACGTAAATTAATATGGATGTCATCACTTTGGACTTCACCATTTTGCCTGCGATGATTTGTCCGGAATCGTTTGTGAGTAACTAATTGGGCGGAAAATCGAAAGGGCAAAATAACGCAACAAATGTGGACAATTTTCAACTTATTTTGATATATGAATCTACGTTACTTAGCTTTCCATCCATACCAACTTTTCCACATATCAGAATCATGACAGATTTTTCCCTTTCAAACAAATTTGTGGTGTTGCTTGATATCAATCCATTATTGGAATAACTCATCGTGTGAGTGCAAGGAAGTCGTAAGTGCAATAGCTGCCATGTGAACATCTTGTGCTGCCATGTGGATACATCTGTGTGCTGCCATTTTATACATCTTTGTGCTGCCATGTATAGATAACTCTCAATTTATCGTTTCTTGGGGTCATTGGCTCTTGAATGGGTTCTTCCGGTAACAGTCCGCGTGAAGAACCATTTCAAGAGCCACTGGACAAAGACTTATCATAATATATGTTTGATGGAAATTCTTACAAATGGCAGCTATTGGACTTCCGACCTTCTTGCTTCACACGGCAACGTGAATCTGAACAAAAACTTGTTGAATTACCATTTTAATAAATACTGAGCCAAAAGTAGTCTTTTTCACTGCATTTCCTGTGCACAGAGGTTTCAGAGTTAAAAATTCAACAAAGGTAGACCTGACGACCAACATTCATTTATTCAACTGGATTTTTTAATGTAAATATTTAAAGCAATAACACCACATTTTTTGAGAGCAACAGGTCCCTAATATTTCCAAGAGCACAGTTGTGTCGATAATTGGCTAGTGAACAATAACTGCTGTACTGCTCATAAGTGCTATTTGTCACAAAAGAAGCAATTTTGTAATTAGAATTGGATCCCATGTTTGTAATTTAATGGCAGAGCTAGAAACACTAATTTCTGTCTGTCCATTGGTGAAAAAGGTGCCACCTCACAAACTTGACCTCTACTTGATTTGCCTGAACACAATGGATTGACCGAAAATGGGGCATTTCCCGGCTAGTTTCACATTTGAAAGTTTCCGAAGCCCACTGAATTTTTATTGGAGACGACATTAATTATCCTAATTACAATTTTTGTTCTTTTCATACAAAGACTAGTTAAGATTTACCAATTCACATGTATATGTTTTACTAGCAATTATCAATGCAACTTTGCAAAAAATCTTCTCAAAATTTGTGGAAAATTGGGGGGGGGGAGCTCTTCAAAAAAATGTGCTGTTATTGCTTAATCTAGGTTTTGACTTAAAAAAAAGTAACTTCTTCTTTGATGCTTAATTATATGTTTAAGTAAAAGTGGTGAAATATTTGTATCAAAATGAAAGTGTTAATTATTTTGGTGACACAGTTGAAAATAGGGATATGGGGGACACCAGACTTTGATATTCTGATTGCAGAACAGTATGTTATTGTTGTCAATTTTGAGGGGACTTGCCTCCCTTACATTTTGTCTTGTTAAAACTGTGGTAATAGGTTTTTGACACAATTAGTCCTTCCCGTTCCCTGTTCAAATGAAATTTATAAAAGCAACAACAAATATATTGAAATACCTTCAAGTATTTTTCAAGAAATGTGATGGTGTAAAGCATTTAATAAAACTTTTGAGATTTTTCTGTATGTTTGTCACTGTTTTGCTATTTTAATTTTTGGTCTCACTTGAAATTGTTAGGAAGAAGACCTTGTGGATCACATGCTGTATTTTGTATGTTTGTCTGTGGTATCATTTTGGTTTAAGTGTTTGCTTGGTATGTGGGTTAGGTTGCAAATGAGCTAATTATCAATGTTTCATACTTTCATTCATTGCAATGGTACAATCGGATATGCAAAATTCATTTTCTACATGAAAGATCATGCAGACATCTTTGTGTGAATTCCAAGTGCTTAACTCTTAGCATGCAGATAGTCGAAGTTCACTCGACGAACGCTTCTTTTGTCAAGTTTTTTAAAAAAATTATTTTTATATGGGCATATTCAAAATTGGCTAAAATATATTGAAATGAGTCCAAACACGCCCTATTCTTTGTTTTTTTTTAGATGGTTCACCCCCAAAGGACCCTCAGATATTTGGGAAACCATCTCAACATTGTACCTACTTATGTGTATTACTTTGTACACAAGACAATTGCCCAGCACGGAGAGAGTTCACAATTGCCCAGCACGGAGGACCGTAAAGGGGCATTTTCGTGATCCACTACCTGTCCCCTCCCCCGCTTACCTAAAAAAAGTTGGATTTTATATATCTGAACCGTCAGCATTAGTAATCTATGTGTACCTAATATTACGTGCAAATTCGGTCGTGTCTGTAAGAAATTCGCAATTTTGTATTTTCTGTTCGTAAACGGACAGAAATTACAGCACAGTGGCCTATGGGGACCGTGAAAAACAAACAATTGCTCATAACACAAAACCGCAAGATCGGGATCAACTCAAATTTTGTGAATAAGCTTTTCTCAAGGATATCTAAAAAACAATGAATAAAACAGAAGTTGCTGGAATCACAAAATGCACCTTTAAAATATTGGGTTATGTATTGCAAATGAGATAATCATACGCATAATTGCTGTATCACTAAAACGGTACATCAGATACGTAAAATTCCTTTGTCACATGAAAGACCCGTCATAGCATCTTCTGTGAATCGGAATTGGGGTCAAAGTTCATGTGGACAGATTAAAGGTGGATTCTTTGAAATTTTTCAAAAAAAATGTGCCTAGTGCCAAATGTTTGGCCTAAACTTCATATAGCAGGGACTTACATGAGAATGATTTTGCAATATGTCTAGACTATGGGCAAAAACAGGCGGGGTAGTGTTGTGTTTTGTGTGGTTCGAGAACCGCCTTGTTTCTGTTGTGTTTGTTCTGGTTTTGTGTTGTTTTGTTGTGGTTCGATTAAGAACCGCCTTGTTTTGTGTTGTGTTTCTGGTTTTGTTAGTCTTCATTGTAAGTTGTTTTCTTGATTTTATCCCAGGTGTACAGCTGAAAGCTGTAAGCCCACCTTCATCAATCACAAAGCTGGAACCAGATGGTAGGTCACAGCCCCTCATCCCTTTCACAATCTTGTTGTTTGTTTCATTTGCTGGTGAAGGGTTAAGCTAAACCCGACTGCAGGGTTTCCTTTCCTGTTACTTGATACACAGTTAGTTGTATTCATAGAAGTAGCTGCGTAGCTTCTGTTGATGAGTAGACACGGGCTACAAACATATGTACACTCACTAGCTATAGTACATTTCTCTACCTTCATGCAGGGATGTCATAACCTTGATGCATCTTGTTTGCATGCGTCAAGGTATGGCATATCTTTGTGCTCGCATGTAAAAATGCTGTTGCAATTTACTGGTGCAGCCTTCAAATCTCACACTTACGTCACTGCACAGAGGTAGGGAAATGGAGTATAGAATTTTTTTTGTCTCATAGATAAATATAATAGTCTTTGTACTGTCGCTGAGTAGCTAGCTTGTAGCTGCATGGTTACTTGGTTCTCAGCGTCTATGGGATTTATCATTCTATTCAATATTTTGGCATATATTTCCATTTAAATACAATGTGCAATATTGCATGGGCTTTGATGATGCTCAATTTAAATTTAATATTGACACTGAAAGAGAGCCAAATAGAGAATGCATGTTTTATATAGAACCCTCAATTTACCTACTAACCAAATGTGGCATACTAGCTGTGGGGTATTCAAAGTAGCTGTAGAGTAGATGCATTGTAGATACAAAGTAGCTGTGTGTCTGTTCCAGCACTGTCCACACCAACACTACACTGCGTCAACTTCAAAGTAAATTAATCGATGCACTGTGCAGCATTATCGCGCCTTACTACCAAACATGCTTATGCACTCGTAGGCGCAGTGTAAATCACGCATGATTTAAGATACATTGTATGATGTGCAAACAAAACAAATCTCTTCCACTGTTTATACAAAATACTGGTCGTATAAGTCGACATATACCAGGCATTCCTAGTGAGACTTGTGTGGGAGTTTAGTTGTAGTAAAACCAAAGTTTTAATCCAGTTTTGTCCACGTCAACGGGGGTGGCCGGATTCACCTCACATTCGCAGCACCTCGAACTCAAAAGCCCTTCTTACATGCTCGTCATCCTTAACACATGCCCATACCAACGTACGCTATTCGCCTTTGCCAACCGGTCCATCGCCTCTTCCAAATCCAACATCTGCATCAAGTCCTCAGTCTTCATCCTATCCATCAACTTCACACCACACATCGTTCTCATCATTGCTCTCTCTCTCTGTCCTCCTCAGAATTCCCATCTCATTTTCGCTCAGACACCACGTCTCGCTCCCATACAACATCACTGATCTCACACAACTCTTGTACACCGCCCCTTTCATCTGCAAAGGATATCTTTTCCCTTGCAACAACTCCCCACATTCCCTAAACTTCACCCATCCATACCTCACTTTAGCTGTCACAGCCACCTCACATCCACCACCCCCACTAACCTTGTCCCCTAGGTATGTGAACTCCTTCACTGACTCCACATCATCACACAACTTTCCTCCTGTTCCACCATCCTTCCAGATTCCTTCTTGCATCTTCTGCACATAAAATCTCTTGCCAAACTTGGGGTCACTCTCTTCATCTTTGTTCATCTCCCATGGATCCATTTCCCACACCACTCTGAATTTGCTTTTACCCTCTTCCCACACACGCCACATGGGTCTACCTTACTCACTACCACCTCCCTCTCCACCCCGCTCACCAGCACTTTTGTCTTCCCAAGGTTTACCTTCAGACCCTTACTCTCAACCCAAACTTCTTCCATTTCCAGAACTTCTCCCTCAGTCCTTCCATTGTCTCGCATATTAAAACCAAGTCATCAGCATACAACATCTCACTCATCAAACCTTTTGCACTCTCTGTGACTACATCAATCACAATTGCAAAAATCAATGGCAAAAGTACAGAACCTTGATGCACACCCACCTTCACCTCAAATTCCTCAGACAAATCAGACCCCACTCTAACTCTTGTCTTGTCCTTCATACAAACTCAGCACTGCTCTAACCACTACTTCTGGTATCTCTCTCTTCCTCATGGCCCACTCCATCACTTTCCTCCGTACCCCACCTATCAAGGTCTTCTCCAAGTCTACACACACCTATACTTTCCCCTTTTAGGCCTCATATTCCTCTTGCAACCTCCTCAAATAAACACTGCATCTGTCATTCCCTTCCCTGGCATAAACCCAAATTGGATCTCAGCCACTTCCACTTATTGATTACTTTGTACTCTATGTGTTCAGAGTATACCTTCTCTCACTGTCTGTCCATTAACTTATGTCTGGTTTTTATTTATTTTAAACAATATGCACCTTTCGAGTAGTTGATGACACGAAGTTGTTAAGTATCTTTGGACCTAAGACTATGAATCATAATTGTTTGTAACTTGCTTTGAAGTGTCCTTTAAATTCCGTGAAAGGGTTACCGTCCAAGATGCGAGTCAACGTCAATATCAATATTCACATTGACCCCGGTTTGTTTGTCGTTTGTCAATATAAATCAGTGAAAATTGAATAAAAATCCAAAGAAGGAAAATCTGTTTGAAGCTTGAATCCAACGAATCTTTTGGTTCCAAACATGAATTTAACAATTTTCTTTCATATGACTTTTCTAAGTTAATTGGACATCAGTAAGTACCCTGAGAATCTGGCTGTGTGCAATTACTGATTATTCTCAGTTCTTTGGCTGATGTCTTCATGTCAGCTCTGATCTTTTAATTACTTCATTATTTTGGCATCCTTTGTCTATTTTCTCCTTTTGTTTGTGTTTTTAGAACATTTCCCTCATGGAATGTACAGTTTACTTAGCAAGAGAAAGAATGTAAATTAAATTAGCAGGATCCTCTCATTGTTGAAAGGGATGTCAGTAAAATTCTGGTGGCTTTACTTTGATCATACAAGTTGTTCCAGTGAACAGTGTGCATCATAAGGACAGAGTAACAATGTCCGTACCTCGACCTCACAAAGGGTCTTTGAATGACATATGCAGAGATTTTTGTGAAATAACTTTTATTGCCAATATTAAATTACCCTTTTCAAAAGTGTTTGAAGATAAAGTGTTCTTTTTACTCTTTTTGATTCACATAAAAATGCATGTTTGTGTGTTTAAAGGGATAAGCAGTGATTGCCTGATCGAAATTAATCGAACAAAATCATAAAAATCATATTTTGCGTATTTTGTTATGTATGGATGTGGTAACATAACCTGAAGTGGTTGGCTTGAAATCCATGTATTAAGACACGGCAGTAGTAATTTTATTGATTCTGTAATTTGTATACGTGCTTATTCAAAATTCCGACTTTAGACCAAGAAAGCCTTTCCTGTGATATCCAGTTTAATAAGCATAATTTGCCACAATTGGACCGGTACACTTTGAACTGAACACAAATATTAGATGCTCTGGTATTCTGTACTGGTGGTGTAAACCACAATCAGCGTTAGTGTAGATTTAGATGCCGTCGATGTATGCCTATTTGCGGGAGAGACAGTATGACAAATTTCCTAAATATTTTAATTTTTCACTATTTGGTGTTTTTGTTCAAACACTTAACTAGTTATATGGAATTTGATTTTATCTTTGATTTTTAAAGCTAAAAAAAATGCATTTCCACATTTTTTAGCTCAGCAGTACGTAGTATGCAGAGTATTGTTATGGAATGTGTTACTCATCTATCTATCTATCTTTTACCACTTGCCATAATGCATCTGTTGCCAAACGCTTGGGCCGATTGCAGCGAAAATCGGTCAGAATAATCATTGACCCAAGGCCATGTGGGGTGTTCACAGATTTGGGTCAAAGGTCACGTGGGCCGATTAAAGGGGCATTCTTTAAAAATCTATAAATTCCTTCTTGGCCACAATCAAGTGTTATAATCACTAGAACTTGGTTAGAAGAACTGCTCCCAATGTCCCGTATGGGGAGTGTTCACAGATTTGGAGTAAAGGCACATGGGGCCGATTACAAGTGTCCATTCTTGAAAATCTATAAATTCCCTTCTGTTCCACAAATCAATTGCTATAATCACTAGACTTGGTCAGAACAAGCGCTGATCCAAGGCCCCATGTGGGGGTCATTTTGGGTGTCAAAGGTCACGTGGCCGATTAAAGGGGCATTCTTGAATCTATAAATTCCTTCTTGTGCCACAAATCAATTGGGGGTTTATAATCACTAGACTTGGTTTAGAGCAACTGCGACCCAAAGGTCATATGAGTGTTCAAATTTGGGTCAAATGTCATGTGGGCCACTTAAAGGGGCATTCTTTGAAAATCGATAATTCCTTCTTTTGTGCCACAAATCACTTTTTATAATCACTAGACTTGAGTAGAAGAACCGCTGACCCAAGATCTATATGGGGTGTTCACAGATTGGGTCCAAGGTCGTGTGTGGCCAATTAACGGTGCATTCTTTGAAAATCTATAATTCCTTCTTGTGCCACACATCAATTGCTATATCACTGAAATTTGTCAGATGAACTGTTGACCCAAGATCCATTGGGTTGTTCAACAGTTTTGGTGGTCAAAGGTCACAATGAGCCATTAAAGGGGCATTCTTTGAAAATCTATAATTCCTTTTTGTGCCACAAATCAATTTGCTAATAAATCTCTCGACTTGGTCGAAGACCGTCTGAAACCACGGCAATACAAGGGATTTCACAGAGTTGGGTCAACGTTTGTGGTGGGCCAATTAAAGGTGCATTCTTTTGAAAATCTATCCTTTCCTTATCGTGCCAACAAATCAATTGCTATATCACCAAATGTGCTCAGAAGAACCACTGACCAGTGCCATATAGGGTGGTTCACAGATTTGGGTAAAAGGTATGTGGACCGATTAAGGGGCATTTCCTTGATGACCTTGAACTGCGGGCCTTCTCCTACATAGTAAGGCCCTTGGTCTCAATAGATCATCTGGGGCAATATTTCTCACCATCTCTCCCTCATGAGCAGTCGTGGACTAGGTTTGTAATACTATAAAAAAATGCCAAACCAGGGCGTACTAACTCCTAAACTTCTCTTACTATATGCTCATGTGTTGAAACTTTTCATGATTAATATCGCCACCATGGAAAATTGTGTGACCCCCCCGGGGTGGTGCCTTGTTTTTTTCATTCACAATTGGCTGCTTCTTTCTTCTTCTTCCTCCCTTTAAGTGTGACCCAATCAACAAACACCCCCCCCCGCCTACTATTACCCCATCACAATTGAGATTTTTTGGTAATCAGAAGAAAGTTCTATTTTTCTCATCAACCCACATTGAAATTTAAGGCCCAGAAAATATTTGCTTTTGATGGTATGAACAAAAATATTAGCACATGCACTGCCTGTGGGGCACTTTAGTACCATTTTCCTATTTTCATAAATATGCCATACTGATTCTTTCAAGGATAGTTTTTCTTGATGTTGTAAGGACCAACATAAACAAAAGTTCCAAGTTTCCCCCTTGTGCTATTTGTTGAATAATGGGGTAAAGTTGTACAGGGGTCAAATTCTATAATGTTCCAATTGTGTTCAAATGTATACCAACAGTTGTGTCAAATCATATAAGATTTAAAAGGGTATAGTTTGCCCTATCTACAATTTATGGTTTATTCAGTTAACTATATGGAAATAACTGTTCATGGTCATACTGGGGTAATTAAAGGTTCAAAATGTTCTGATTCTTTCCTAAAGTGTATCAAATTGTTCATCTTGTTGTGTATAAACTGAAAAGATATATTTAAAGAGTTGAAATGATTTTCTTGCATAGTGGCTCATTGTATCAGGTTGCTGCAGGGTCGAGGGAAGGTCACAAGCCACTTCCATGTAAAGTAAATATTTCAAGGAAAAAGATAGTGAGAATTAGCATTTTTGCCATAATTTGACTGCAAATTTATGAGTAATTTGGAAATAGTTTAACTAAAATTGGACTTAACAATTTTTTCCCACGATGACCTTGAACAATTTTTGGCTTGTATGCCTAAAACTAAAGTTGAAAAGTTTCAAGACAAACTATACATTCACTAAGTGTGACTAGAAGAATACAATAGTCGGTGATTTAGCTCAATTGAATATTTCAATTGTTTTTATACCCTTGTATTAATTTTACCCCCTTATTCCTCATTTAGCACAAGGGGGACTCTTGGGGACTTTGATATGTTGCTCCTCACAACATTAGGAAATGCTCCAAAATATCAGCTATGGCTATTTATATCATGCAGTGAGTTGCAAGATATACTGTCTTCTATTGATTTCTTCTTCTTTGTTGTACTTTGCTTCAACGGCTTATATCTCTGTCATGTGTGCACCGATTTTGACCTTACTGACACCAAATGACTGCTGACTCAGCCCAAACATGTCACATGAGTTGACCCCTGTCAAGGTCATATAGGATCACAGGAGTCAAAAGTGTGATTTTCTTTCAAATGTATCTCCTACAGATTACATGGTAATGTGACTCATGCATATGAAGTAGCTTGAGACCCTTCACAAAAGTTATGGGTTGAGAGGTCAATCTGGGATCATTGAGGGGTCATTAATCTGGGGGTCATTAGTATATGAGTTCCCAAAACAGAGAAAAATAGAGAACACCACCTAATGCATAACAGAAATGTTACTGAAACAAAACAAATAATAATGAAACCAACAGTTGAGCATTGAAATAATCCTTAAAACCATTGCCTCAGTACAAAATTTGTCTCCCATGCAATTAAATGTAAAGCATTTATTGATTACTCTGATTTCTACAT
Organism: Ophioderma brevispina; assembly: GCA_023653785.1. Classification (NCBI taxonomy): domain Eukaryota; kingdom Metazoa; phylum Echinodermata; class Ophiuroidea; order Amphilepidida; family Ophiodermatidae; genus Ophioderma; species Ophioderma brevispina. The sequence continues at coordinate 1,231 of JAMKCH010022688.1, read as the reverse complement.
ACAGAGACTCCATTTGCAAAGGTATTTGATGACAAGTACTTGCTAGAGCTGGCTGGAAAGCTATGTGAAGAATGGGAGCAACTTGGCATATATTTAGACATTGAAAAGGAGGAAATATTCCGCATCAAATGTAACCACAGGGATAATGTATGGGGTGCCATCCACAAGCTACTAATCTGCTGGAGACAGAGGCAGAACCCTGAGAATGGTCTGAAACAGGTAGCAGAAAGTCTATCTCAGGCTCTCGCCAGCTGCCAACGAAAAGACTTGGCACGTGAGGTGTTAGAGGTGATTCCAGAGTCTTCCAAAAAATAGGAAGCTAATTCAGGGGATTCACAATTTCAAAGGAAATCTACAACAAAAATTTGATGTCGTAACAATGTTCTGACGAGTGCATTTTACTTGAGTAACACTTAGCAGTGCATTTGTTTAAATGAAAACCTGAATGTAAGCACACATGCTCGATGTTTCATTAATGGTATGAAGCATTAGTCAAATTATTAAAACCCTATTTTGGATCCTTTTTGAGATAAACATGCAAGTATGCCTTTATTTAAAAGTGTGCTCCAAACATATGACTTGAGGGTGTGTTATCAAATTTCCTTAAAAACAGGTAAATTGGAAACCACGTGCCTTTGTGCATAATTTTAGAACTACCTCAAAACAGGGTGCAAAATAAGATTTTTAAAGGGCAGCCAATTTCAAGGCAATTTTCAATTGTGTAAAAGGGCATCAAGGCAATTACATATTAATGAATAGGGCCAAGAATGGCAAAAATTTTGGGCATCAAGGCAACTGGTAGGGGCACCGGTTATTTTGCGGCCTGCCTCAAAAATAAAAAATAAGAAAAATTCAAGCTTTTCAAATATCTAAAAGTAAACACAATACTTTGATCTCCTCCAAGCAAGTCTTCCCAAGCATTCCATTGATACCTTCAAGACATCAGTAAATGCAGTTCTTCTGGATCAGAATTTGTAATTTTTTATTATGTGATCTTTTGTTATTCCATCAAGTTGTCTTGGTGTTGAGCGTAATATGTAATACCTTTTAGGGACAAGGTTAGACTTGTAAACCTTGGGCTATGGGATCTGGACCCTTGAATTGTAGGCAAACAGCACACCCATTAAGGTGCTTTGTTTTCACTGTTAGGGTTTTAATGTAGGTCTTGGGTCTATCAAGACCTCTTGATAAATCATGGTTATGATAATGTGATTTTATCCAGCAAAATGAA
>JAMKCH010022687.1:0-20982 GCA_023653785.1 Ophioderma brevispina | reverse complement strand
ACGTAGCTATGACTAATTCCTTGGTTCCTAAAAATGATAGCTAATGATCAAGATTTACCTTTGATGTTGCTGAAACGTGTATGTTATTCCTTTACGAGGACCTACTACTATAAGGTTTTGTGATTCACTTATGCTTTCGCATTTTTCCCGAAGCCGTATATATTTTGTCAGGGTTGTTGAAAAGTTGATTCCAGTAATTCATTCGTTCAAATACCATCTTCTCTGGTTGAAAATCAACATTTGACACTGAATTTAGCCGGGAAAAATCATCAAATGCTGTCAAAAACTTCCCCATATTCATAATATTTGAAGCTAAACCACAACAATCGGATCAATAAGAAGGGGTCTTCCAGGGTCAATCGGCAAACAAGTACGATCGAATGTGCTGTCGGTAGAGCGGCACACATAAAGCATATTACGTCTCGATGATTGACAGTTTTTACATCAAGCTCCAGTTTTCATATCAAGCTCGTTCAAGATCAGTGACGATTAACGCAAATTAATAACACCAAGTGTACGCAAATATTAAGCTAAAAACCGAAAAAATAACCTAAAATATACGAAGAATAAATAAAAATCATAAATTTTTAGTAAGGAGTTAAAATCTGGAAGACAAGTATCGAGAAAAAAGCAGCTCAAAAGGCACGTGGATGGAACCCTTGACGAGCGAAGTGGGAAACCCGTCGACTATGATGGCCATTACGCCCATGTGGTTTGGTTATGTTCTTTCAGTTCGCGAGTCGGATTTTGTAACATGGAGGTGGAAAATATTTCATGGTCTCTATTTGCACCAATCTTTGCTGATAGGAATATAAGTTATCATTTTTAACAGCAATCAAAATCGACTCATCTTTATTCCATGTCCATATTTGTTTGTTTTATGTATTTCCACCCGGTTATCTCTTTTACTTTTGCTTTGTGTTTGCCGCCGACTAAGGCGGTGTGATGGAAGGGATGGTCCTTAGTTACTTTAAAATTATAACCGGTAATTTTATAATTTCTTGCTTGAGACGAGCATTTTGTTATTTATTTTTCATCTTATCTGATGTAGGGGTCTACCCTATAGTTCATACAGGTTTGTTTTAATTTTAATAGGTCTATGTGATTAAATATTTACATCTTTTTCATCCCTTGGAAATAAAATGAGAAAGTCCATTAACGTTACAGCCAATGGTTAGTTCCGGCAATCAGCTGATCGCAAGTCAATTATTTATTTATCACATGGATTTTTTTGAAGTAAAGTTATACAAAACAGTGAGGTAGACATAAAGCTAAACGTTAATCAGTCATTATCTCGGATTATCCCAAAGATTATCTTTTACTCTTTCAATTATACAACCCATTAGGTGTACCACTTCAAACTTGTTGGCAGCGTGGTAAGTGGATACCCCCTTGCGTCGCAAACAATTATTGATTTTGATAACAATATCTACACCAAATTTGTTCTTAGTTTCATAAGTGCTGCCGACTCTCTGTGTCGGTGATCCGCCGGACGGCGGCGATTCTTCATGGTGCTTTGTGAGGAAATGCACGATTTCGACATGTTTCCGACGCGACCGACGTAATGGATTCGAAGTCTTATCACCAGGAATTACAAATCACACGTCAAAGTTTCACCCTTTCAAAAACTTTATAGGTAAGCTTCAACCACCTGAAATAAAGAGCAACGCCCAGGTCAGGATTTCACTATAACAACAAATATATTGACCTCCTTAAGCTTCGACGTGAGGAGGGTGGGTCCACGCCTCAAAGTGGGGGGGGAAAACGCTGCATAAAGTGACGGAGATTTTTTCTTTAGGATACGAATATCTCTCAAATTTCATGGATTGGTTTGTAGACACACCTAACGGGGAACGTTTCGAAGGCTTATTGGACAAAACAGGTGCAAAGAAAACCGCAAACCTGTTTTGCATTTGCTGCTATCGTCATTGTTTCCCCCAAAAAAACATGCTTTGACTTTCTGTCATGCACGACAGCAAGTCCTAAATCATTATCTTATTACATAAAGACGGAAATCGGCCTTATCATTTCAGGTATATGATCTAATATATTGATAAGAATAACAATTACGTAAAAAAAAACCGGGGTTCGACAAAAAATTGGGGTTGGGCGCTTCTTTCTGGAATCTCATGTCTCTTTAATCTATTACTATCTTTCCCCATGAACCGTCCACCAGTGATGATAGTGGTAAACTTTTTTGACGTATATTGCGTATGAATCGTATACTCTCCACCATACTGACCACTGCCCTTCCCATCTTCCCCAGCCACCTTCTTCTATACTACCCCACTACGACTTTCTTTCCAACCATTCCATCCATCCTATCGCGCCTATTCTATCCGAACCTCTTTATCTCTATTTAATCTTTACAACCCATCCTCCCAGCCACCATACACCATTCCTACTCCACTACGAGTTTTTCCCCAACCATCCTATCCATCCAAATCGCTCATATCCATCCCTAACCTCCTATATCTATTACATCATCCCAACCTCCCTTCCTACCCCAGCCCCACCCACCATAGGATGTTTGAGGAAAGAAAGGCGAATAATGTAAGTAAAGTGGATGGGGCTCAGGAGGAGTGCGAATGGTGTGAAAGAGTAGATAGCAGGCGAGGGATAGATAGGATGGATAGAATGGATAGGATGGTGGGAAAAGAAGGGCGCAGTAAGTAGTAGGGTAGAAATGGTGGATGGGAGGAAACGGGGAGGGGAGGATTGGGAAAGATAGTATCGATGGAAAATAAGGAGATGATAGGATGTTTTATAGGAAAGAAAGTAGCCGAAGTAGGGTAGGAATAGGAGGAGTTTGGAAAATTAGATTAGTTTTATTTGCCTATGATATTTTGTAAGAAAAATATGGCTCTTTTATTAGCATATACACTCCCTCTAACATCGAAGTATTTATGTATGGTGCACACCACAAAATAAATACTCTATTGAAATACACGTAAAGATGCCATAAAGGTGAAGGGTCACGTCTGGACACCTTTTCTTTATAAATAATTTAGTAGGCGTATCAATGAATTTAGTATACAATTTTTAAAATTGTAAAACACCAAGCACGCACACACACACAAACCTACGCCGGGTACTGCATACATTTACAAAACGACTGCTATGTAAAAAGATAGGCTACTGTACTGGTAATAACGTGCGGCCAGGACGAGTTGAGCAAAAGTGCAACTTTAAATTCATTCATGACACCGATCAAGAATTATTTCTTACATGTACACAGAAAACATTTTAATATCGATAGATTTATTTAGATGATGATTATATGCAAGCAAGTGGGGTTCAAGTAAGTGGGGTCAGATAAGTGGGGGTCAGTAAATGTCACCATAAATAGCATCATTTGTTAACAGAAAATGTCATCTCCGAAATGCTGAATTGCAACGACCTGTCTCCGGAAATAGCAAGAAAATGTGGAAAACCAAAATGAGCATAGATTGGAACACTTTCCATAATAATAGTAAACAAAAGGAATTCAATGCAGGGGAAAAGAACAGGCTCTGAGAAAAAATAGCTGTTATTTGGTACAGGCCAGAAAGTGCCCAAGTTTGATCACATGGCTACCAAATCCAAAGAAAAAAAGTATTATAAGAGGGTTTGTTAGAGCTAGCTGAGCTAGACCCTATAGGACAGTTACACAGCCAAAATCTCATTGGCCATTTTTCTGAAGGGTTTTGTTCGAAAAGGTTTTAATCTGAAGGTTTTTAGTCCAAAGGTCTTAACCCAAAGGTTTTTGTTTGGATAGCTTTTTGGTCCGAAGGTCCTTGTCATCAGACCAACGACCCTTCAGGACCAAAAGATAGCTATAGACAAAAATGTTGGATTTTAAAAGCCCCTTCGACCAAACACCCTTCAGGACCAAAAAGCTATCGGGACAAAAAACTTTCAGATTAAAGCAATAAACATACATTGTTAGAGTGCCCAATTTTCACATTTAAAGATTTTTGAACAGTTGTCACCAGTCTATACCTGCGAGTAAGAAGAGGTTATGTATAGTGTTCTTCCCACAATGCATTTTTTCCAATGAATGTTTGGGACTTGGTTTTTCACATGATTTTACAGTGACAAAAAAGTACTTAAATTGGCAAGATTTGGATGAGTTCGTTCCCTATCGGAATAAAAAAAACCTTTTGAAACTCAACCTATAAATTTTGCTCTTAAGAAAAAAAACGCCGGAAAAAACGGCCCTTCGAACCAATATAACCCGGTAAATTTTTTGGAAAAATAATCCCTTCGGACCAAAAAAACAATCAGAACATCCAATCCACTAATCCACAAAACCCTTCTGTTTGGAATTACGACCCTTCAGGCAAAGGAAAAACTGCAGACCAACGGCCTACGATACACAGAGTATTTCTGGAAATTTCTGGAATCCGGATTTTGGCCTTAAGTAAAATTCCGGAAGTGTACATTTTTTTTTGGGGGGGGGGACTGGTTGGCGCCAGCGTTCTTCCTCGCCTTCACCATGAGGTCTCGGGTTCGATCCCGGCAGGGGCTCGTTCTCGGTGGCTTTATGTGAATTTGGTTCTCGATCCATACTCGTTCCAGCAGGTTTTCTCCGGGTACCCCGTTTCCTCCTGCTCTAAAATCGAGCTTCTTGGCATAACAAATCTATGTTCTGTTATTATGGTTTCTCTGGATGTGCTGAGGCGCCTTTATGGCAGACTGCACCACCGCCGTGATCACCGTTTACGGGGATATGTAGCGCGTGAAAAATAAAAATTATTAGTATTTTTACATTTTTTTTCCAGTTATGAGATCAAAATTGTTAATTGATATAGTAGAACTGCCATCAAAAAACCAAGTTTTAAGTAACATATAATTTTGGAGAAAGGGGTCTTTCCTGAAAATCGCGTAAAAATACGTTCGCGGAGCTCCACCGGATGAAAAACTAAAATTTGACCGTGCAGTCTGACAATTTGGATTTTCAGGAAATGGGACAACACCTCTGTTCAATCTCTGAATGAATACAGTAGGCTTGACCCCAATTCAAGGATGATGATTGACTTAAAGCGGACTCAGAATGCATTTTTCAAACGAGTCGTGTTTTTGCATACATGTACAGTGAATAAGACACATCAAGTCATGTATGTCACAACTTAATTAGGAAACTGATCTGGAATTTTCGTTACATGGTAATCCCCTATCAGTGCACTCTTTGATGATATGGTCTCAGTGGATTGATTTCTGCCCGGTAGCTCTCCCCACACTCCAAGGTTGTGGGTTCGAGCCCCACGTGGGCCAACATGTTGTGCCTGAGTAAGGCACTTCAATCATTACTCCCTCTCCACCCAGGTGTAATAAATTCAAGGATTGAAATACCAGCCGCCTGAAAAGTGTTTTAAATGACTACAGGCCTATTTTGACTTAAATTCTTGAGGTAGTTATATGAAAAGGTTAAACTACTGCAAACTGTTTTTTACTCTGATAAAGTGAGGGTAGGTGGGTCAAATTGTGCCTACGGGTGTTGCAAATAACCTCATTTTCCCATAATTTTGTACAGTAATGGTTTTATAGATTTCACACATTTTACCTCCACCCTACTGCTAGGCATTAGTTGGCAAATGGGACTAAAGAAATGCCCTGCGTCCCGTGTGGTGTGCGTGTGTGTGGTGGTGCGTGCGTCACGCCTATCTCTGGAACTAATAAGTGTGGGTGTCCATCTTCGGAACATAGATGCATCTCAATTAGGCGTTGACGGGATGTAAGTGTTCATGTGACATAGGTTCAAAGGTCAAATATGGTCCAAAAAGATGTCAATTCGGTCAAAAAAGGATAATTGTTATAACACTTGTGAAACATATAGCCTTTTGATTCTAAGCAGTTGGGTGTCCCTACTTCCACCATAGATTCACCCATAACGGGGGGATGAGTTTCGGATGTGGGGCATGTGGCCATGGTCAAAGGTCAAATGCGGTGCAAATGGGTATTAATTTCTATAAGCATTGACATTTTGTGGCAGGATGATTGAACTTGTGGTGTGGTCAATCATTCAGTGCCGAAAAAAAATTTGAAGTCATTCAGGTCATCCGGGTCATTCACGGTCAAATGGGATAAAGGTTTTTGCTATAACCCTTGGTCAATGTGGTAGGATGATGAAACTTTGTGTTTGGTCCATTCAGTGCCGAAACATTCAAGGTCCATACGAGGTCTTCAGTCAAATGGGATAATTATTGCTTTTAACCCTGTCAAATGTGGTAGGATAATGAAACTTGGTGGTTGTGTCAACATTCAGTGCCGAAAAATTTCAAGGTCATACGGGGTCATTCAAGTTCAAATGGCAGGAAATTGCTTTTGCCTTGTCATTTGTGGTAGGATGATGAACTTGGTGGGGAAGGTCAACTTCAGTGCCCGCAATTTAGAAGGGCCTTCAGGGAGTTTCATGTCGGGTCATTCAGTTCAAAACCACTAAGTAGGTGGTAGGATGATGAAACAAGGTGGGTGTGGTATCATTCAGTGCCAAAAATTTGAAGGTCATTTTCAAGGTCCGCGGGTCCATCCAAGGTCAAATCACTAAGTATGTGTAGTGGGGGAGGATGATGAACCTTGGTGGGTGTGGTCAACATTCGTGCTAAAAATGTTGATGGTCATTTCAAGGTCATGTGGGGTCATCCAAGTTCAATCCATCACATGTAATTAGGTCATGAAAACTGTGGTGTAGTACGCAGTCATTGCCGAAAATTTTTGAAAGTCATTTCAGGTCTTGGGATATTCAAGGTCACAAAATCAACATGTGGTAGGTCGGGAAACTTTGTGGATGTGGTCACATTTGGAAGGTCATTTCAAGGTCAATTAGGGTCACGAGGTCAAATAACTAAAAATAGTTGTATGATCAATGTAGCACATTTATACCATCATTGCAACTGCTATTGCAGCAGCTCATGGTTTGAGAACCACTTATTTCCATCACAATTCTCCTTGCTATTAAAATTATATTCCCTCGCATTTACTCTCGCGACGGTTTGGGGGACCTTTGTGGTCGATACCGCCTTGTTTTAAAATGAGTGAAGTGCCACAGCCCCAAGTTGACCCTTCAAAAAAAGCTCGGATTGTCCATAATGGGCTGCAATTTTCAGCTAGATAGGATTGTTTAGGTTCGGGCTTAAGGAACATGTAACTAGGTTTTTAAATCAATACTTTATTTCGGGTTTTTCATTCAAGTACAATAGATCTTTTCTGCTGGGAAAAAATGGCTGCTTTGTGTGATTTCATTGCGTGCTTGATTTCTCACCGGGAAGCTGGCCAGTAAACATGCAATTTTCCAGTCTCGGCAGGCGGGCAGTATGAAGTACATTTTCTGAGAAAACTACCATTTAATATACATGTACAAGTCGCATGAGTACAAGAGAATGAGTTTCCCCAATATCGGAATAATAACACTGGACAACACATTTGCTCAGCCATTTGTCCTGAGGAGTAGATTCCAATTTATCCACCTGCCAATTCCATATCCAACAAAATAACCTATACATTCCTAGCTAAGTCCCGGAGTCAAGAAGTTCCAAATCATTTCTGAAATTTATATTATTGCCATATCAGTACCTAATTAAATGTTAATTTAACTTTTTTTTACAAATTGTCTTGGAGTTAAATATATGCAAGTAATACCAATGCTCAAGTAATGCCAACCCTTTAAATCTGAGCTCGCATAAAATTAAACCCCCAATATTTAACACATTTTGTATGATTAAATGGCAAACTAACTAAAATTTGAACAAATAGAAATCAACTTTTTATTGGCCAAGACAATTTTCTGCACACAAGTTGATGAGCATGCTGAACTTGCCCTAATTCCCCCCCTATTTAGGCAACGTGTACATGTATGTACTACCACTATAAAAAATACAATGTCAAGCCTAAAGGTCTATCGTTGCCTGGTCTAACACATACTTCATGCAGTGCACAAGGGTATTAATGATCTTGTGGTTGCCTTTTAGCACAGCCCAAATTCTGCCTAGAATGTCGTTGCCCAAATCATACCAATGCACCCGAACCCTTCCAGAAGACCCGTGCCTCAATCTGGCTTGATCAGGTGGGATGTTAATCTGCTGAATTCATTCCCAGCCCAAACACCTCAAAAGGCAACGTTTTAAATTTACACCGTTTGCCCACCAACCGGGACTAAACTCGCCAAACATATTCTCTTCCTAGCTGCTTTGAAATATTCTGACCACACTTGAACCGTTAATAAGCCTTGCGCGCAACTGCAGTCCACACCCCCCCACCCCCCCCCCATAATCAAGCCATAACTCTAACCCATCAATTTTCTATTACTTTAACCCTAATAGGTCTGGTTGTTTAGTGACCTTGGTCACTGGTGTATTCCGATCAATTGGCAGCTTTAAGGAATAAAGTGCCATCTGCAGGTAAGCATATACTAATATAGGGTTTTCCAGTTTAAAACATGTTTCATTATACGTATCTCATTAATTGTTGGTACCCAAGAACACCAATGTGTTTTGTTTAACATAATTTTGTCTTCGGCATTTATATTAAAAGTTGATCATAAAAGGAACCTTATTTTCATGCAGTCCATGAAAATCAATTTATAATTCCATATATTTTCACTTTGAGCTCAGTATATTTCATCTGACCCTAATGAATTCAGCAGTCAGTCGTTAAGAATAACATTGCAATTTTTTCGAAGGCTGCCAATTTCTTAGGGTCACTAAGGTCACAAATGGTTGCACTTATCAGAGGTGTCAGGTGACTTTGCACTGGTAAATGACAAAATGGAACTTTAATTGAATCTCGTGTGAAATTTGACCATGTATGTTCAGCAAATGACAATAAGTTAACAAAACTGTTATTTTCAAATCTATTCTGTAGATTCCAAACCTCAATACCCCAACCTACTGCGGGTCCTATCCCTAAGGTGGACCCTCAAAAAAGCTCAGATGCCAAAATGGCCGCAATTTTTCAGCTAGAAGATAATGGGCGATTCCAAGAAAAGTGGTCCTGGCATCCAAAAAATTGAAATTCATTTCCAGACATGTTTCATTGATAAGTGAAGAATATGTCTTGGCCATTCATGCTAAACTTAATTGAAGTCGTTTCCCGTTTTCCGTAAATGCTGTTTAAATTATGAAGGGTGGTTATATATATCGCGGATTACTGCTTAGCCTTGGCGTAGATGAGAACTCTTGCATCTTTCGGAAGGAAAGAGCCAGCTCTCAGATATGAATACCGACTTCAAAATTTAACCGTCACTAACCTCAACCGGCAAACCCGACCCCTGAAAAGTCAAAGCACGGTGTTCTAGGGGACAAAGTTCAAACAAATAATCAGGGCAAGTTCAAAACAAGGTTTGCTGTTTTCTTTTTACTTGTTGTCAAAAAAACCTTTCGGAAGTTCTTGGTAAGGTGGTCTGGCAATAAGCCTCTGCATTGAGAAAATTATGTATCCTAAAAAATCTCCTCCTGTCACTTTAAAAGAGAACCATATGGGGTATGTGGAATATCGTGTTTGGAATACACCTAATTTTGGGAATTAAAATTTTGTGCTCTTAATATAGAAATAGGATATCTGGAATTCAAACTAGGGTGTACTATGGAAGAGATCTGAGATAGAGCATTGTTTGGGAGACTTGCATTCTTTCTAACTAATTGTAAATCTGAAGATATGGTAGACATTATCAGTGATCCAAATCTATTTTTTATCATGTCTAGTTAAAGCAATTGTATTTCTGCCAAAATAAGTGTAAAAATAATAGCTCCAAAATGCTATTTTTTGGATTAATATAATTTAAGACGGAATAGCAGTGTTATGTTCGTTATAATGAATACAAGCTGGAATGATTTATTTGAATGACATACGCATTGTAAACAGAAGTTCCCAATGTAGGCGAATTGGTGAATATATTAAAATGTATGGTATACTTTTTAACTTTAACACAAGTTGATATAAGGTAAGTCATGCAATTCCAACCCGTCGTAAAGAAAGAATAAGGATCGAGACCTGAGTAATAAATCATATTTTATGTAAAGTTTTTGAAAGCCTGTATGTTCTTGGCTCAATTCCGAAAGACTCTATAGTTGGTTTAACTAGACAAACAAAAGCCTTTCGTTGCATTAGTTACTGAGAACATAATTTGATAGGGAAATAAATTTGATAACTTTTTTATGTTCAAACACAAAGATAGAGTTAAAAACAAATAACTTGCTTCCCAATTCATGCTGTATATTTCTCAGTACCTGTAAGATCAAGCTCTAAGAATGAAATTCTCGAACAAGGATGAACGTTTTAAATGTATTGAAGATTATGACCATTTCGTATTGTGCTCTAAAAATATATTATTTTAAATCAGTTTAAATTGTATATGGCCGATGTGTCTTGAATGGGGCCTGCTCTAGGTGGAGCTTTTTCATATTGGAGAATTACTTGTTTGCAGTGATTAGAGTACTTGTGATTAAATACTTCCAAGTAAGCACCAGTTTAAAGCCTATTTAGTTAGCTTTAATTTGATACCAAAATTATCCTGATCAACTTCAGTATTTAAAATTATTACTAATTAAGTAAAGCGAAGATGGAGGGTGAGCAATTGGGACCGGTACCATGTAAAGTCGATGGGAGAATATGAAGGGGCTTTGGCTCTATAGTTTTTCTTTATCTTAACAAACATTTGTTAATTAATTGAATTATATATCAATTAAAGCAATTATACGGGCCCCTTATTTGATCCAATAAAATATTGTTTGTGGACTCTATTATAGAATGATAATCAATAATTGATTAATTAGCAAGTCGGGATGATAATAAATGGACACGAATACACTTTAAACCTACAATATGAGAAACAATGTTTATATCAGCCCCATATGTTTCTTCATACAATTCAACAAGATAACAACGTAACATTTAATTAGTGAATTATATATCAATTAAAAGCTAATTAATGCCTTTATTTGAGTCCAATAAATATTGTTTGTGGGACTCTAATTATAGAAATAGAATCAATAAGGATTAATTTAGGAAGTCGGGAGAGAATAAATGGGACACAAGTACACACGATAAACCTACAATATGATAAAACAATGTTATTTCAGCCCCATAGTTTCTTCTACCATTCAACAAGATAACAACTTAAACATTATAATTGAATTATAATCAAAATTAAAAAGCTAATTAATGCCCTTTAATAGAGCATAAATATTGTTGTGGACCTATTTAATAGGAAATGTATAATCAATGAATTGATTAATTATGTAAGTCGGGATAGAGATAAAATGGGACACGAAGATCACACAGTAAACCTACAATATGAGAAAACATGTTTTAGTCACACATATGTTTTCTCATACCATTCACTAAGAATAACACTTAAACTAATGAATTACACTTCATTCAATGCCTATTAACATAGACTCCATTTTAATGACGCTATTATTAATTACAAGCTGGGATGGCAGAGAAATGGCACAGTAAGTTACATTGAAATGAGTCTGTTTTTACTCAGTAAAACACGTTTGATCTGTACTGTTTTAATTCTACAATTACAGATATGAATTTTAAGAATACCAAAATGAATGTTCTTCATTAATATAATTAAGATTGCTTAATTAATCAAGTGAGAACAAGAGTGGAGGAATGAGACAAGCTGGTATATTGAAAAGATAGACATGTAACCCTACTGTACTTCAATTATGGTTATTTGAGGCGTTTGATTATCAGAAAATAATCACCTGAAATGTTTAATTCAAAGAGTGGTTAGGTTATACTTGGGGTGTTTATTCTCTTGAATCCATATAATATGTTTATGCCTCACATGTGACTGGCCATTTAGCAATGCGACACTGTAATTCATACTTGTCAACAGTAAAAACGTTTCACACAAGGGTTATAACCCTATAATGTTTACATTTTAATGAATGTTATTGGATGTCTTTGCAGTACGTGATTGTGTTTTGAAGTCTTAAGCAGTCCTTTAGGACCTTTATGCAAGTATGCATATTTAGATGCCAATTTTAGTTACCAGTTGCTCCCAAATCATAAAAATAGTTCTACTGGGTATCCCTGTCAATTTTTTTATTTTTTTTTTTTTTTTTTTTTTTTTTTTTTTTTGTTGTAGTCTTTTTAGATGCAATACTTCATTTACATAAAGTGCCTTGTTTTTTGAGATAGGTTGGTTTGGTTTTTGATGGCAAGGCTACTTTGAAGAGATACCATTTTTGTCTACTTTTTTCATGAGTATTTGATCAATACTGCCTTAAAGCGGCACTGTCACATTTTCAAATAATATGAAAGTTCTTCAATTTGCTCTCAATGAATAGGCTTGGTCTTGAAGAACAAATAATTTTACACATAAAATAACTTACCCCAAAACGATAGGGACATTGAGATGAAGAGGAGAAAGACATCCAGTAATTGAAGGCCAACTGTTAAGTTTTCCATAACTTTAATCAACAAATGTTATATTACATGAGATTTTTGACTAGTACTCACTGATATTAAACAACAAGGTTATAGACCATCAACATTGTGCATAGGACGTGGGAAACATGCATAGGGTGTGTGATTTCTTGTGTTAAACACGCTTTTCGTCGTCTGCTGAATTATTAACGTCGCCGGCGACGTAAATTACAAAATCGTTCTGTTTCCTCCATAGAGAAACTGATTTGGTCTTATCATTTCATGTGAGGGGCTTTTGTATATAAAAGCTTACAACCATGCAAAATATCGATTTGCAAATCTTGATGGCGCACTTTTTTTTCAAATGTGCCAGTGTCTCTAAACATAATTATCCTACTGCAATTTTGAGAGCATATTTGGAAAGATTGGTGCAATTTCCTTTCAGAAAAAGTTTACTTTTCAATATGCTTATAGTTTGGAAGTTATAAAGTTTAAGCGCAAAATGATGCCCCGTGATACTTGAAATTTGCAGACGAAATGCATACGAGTCCCTTTTCAAGACGCATGGCCATATATTCCTTGTGGAACTCTTCCTTGGAAATATTTGAAAGATGGTTTGAAAATCGAAGAAAACGAATGTGAATTTAATAAACTGTTAATATTTTTGCATCAAGAAGGATTAAAGTGAAACAATCACTTTTCCTGTTTTCTACTTTTCAATTAGGGATTCAACATAGTCCCAACTGCAGGAAAAACAAAGGAAACGATTTTACTAAAAGACAATGACATTGGTGGACAGTACAACCTTACTTGAAATTTTGAATACTACGAAAATATATGTATAGAGTTGATATTGTGAATTGTTTAAAGGAATATGATGAACATAAGAAATGCGATTTTTAGGTTGATCTTCTTTGAATGTTAGAAGATAAACAAATATGTATAATGTTACAATGATGGTGTCAGCACTAAGAAAATCTTGTAATTCATTTTGCCTAGTCAAAAGGTTGCACATATGTAGCGGTACGTTAATCTTAGTTTACTAAAATTGAAGTATGCCGAATGTAGGCCTATGTTGCTCAGATTAGTTCTCAAAAGTAAATCGAAGGATAATAGCATTTAATGGCCACATTTCCTGTCACTTAAATTATTGAATCATGGTAATCTGATATTGGGAGATATGCTATTGGGTTTTTTAGATGCATTGGAAGTCCCTGTGAAAAAAGAACTCATATAGGCAACCAATCCAGCCATTCTAGTCTATAATTTTTAACTTTTGCATCACATAAAAATTATGACTTATAAACCTATACTTCTCTTGTATCTACACAAGTACAAGAAACGGAAATCATGTAGTAAAGAAGTAGTCTTTGGACTTGCTCAAACAGTAGTTTTCTGGTGCATGCGACTAGTATGCCCGCAAAATATGCCAACTAATAACTCACCTTTTGACTTTTCAGTGATAGGCCTAAATGATGGATTTTGGTAGCCATTTTGTAAATTTTTGAATCCTTTTGCACTCAAAGCCAAAAGTTAACTTGCATACCAAAATATGTCTAGAAAGTTGTATCAACACCTATATAAAACAGGTAGTGAAGTGACTTTTTACAATCCTGGTTTAGACTATACAATAGGTCTATGGTATTTTAGCGGCCATTTTGAATTGATCAACTTTTTACCCCTTGGTCTACAACTTAAGCTGAGAATTGATAATAATATAAAACTCACCAACAACTCACCGTGTTTGGACACGATTAAGAAGGAAGAAGAACACCCTCTCCCCTTCCCACACCCATCCCCCTTCCCAATCGTCCATCTCCCCTTCCCCACCTCCATCTCCCCTTCCACTCCCTCTCCCTTTCCCACCACCCATCTCCCCTTCCCACCACCACATCGCACCCCTCCCAACCCCCGACCCTCTCCCTTCTCAACACCCCTCCCTCCCCATTATCCACCCCCCATTATGCCTGACTTTTCCCTCAACCCCCTCTCCATCGGACGGAGGATGTGCCGTGGCCCGGGCGGGTCTGGGAGGGGGGTGCTCGAAAGGTGCTGGACTCGTGGGCCGTGGGCGGAGAGGCGAGCCATCCCCGCGGCACTATTCGTCTCAACAGAACTCGGGGTAGATCAAGTGGGGGCGCGTGAGAAAGGAAGGTATGCGACATATATGTACGAACCATGGATCTTCGTGAATCTTCGTTAGGGGATTATATCGGGGGCGCGAGGGTGATCTGGCGGCGAGTCTCCTTCTGGTTGTCTCCCTCTAATGTTTCCACTTTTGGATGAAAAGTAATTCTAGACAGATTTTTTTTCCAGCTGAACACGATTACATGAATGCCTCTTTTTGATAAAAATGTGCCCAATCGTTACTATTCCTGTGGTCCACCACCAAAAGGGGTCTTTTTAAAAGGGTTTTAGTGACTAACCTACTTCAAGTGATTTAAAGGTTTAATTGTACATTTTCAGGCATGAAAAAACGTAATTGAGTATTCAAACACAACCTCCAATTACAAAGATTTTTCCGGGGTGGCCCCTACCAAAAAGGGTCGTTTTATCAAAATTGTAATTATATCCTTTTCAGTAAATTTAAAGGTCAAATGATCATTGTTAGGCAGAAAATGCAAATAGACCCCAAAATACGCATAAAGCAACCAACGTTATTTTCCGGGGTACCACTACATAATGTGAGTGGTTATTTTACATGACATTTTAATGATTTTAAACCCCAAAGGGTTAGGATATCCTATTTTTAGTGATTCAAATGTCAAATTGAAAATTATTTCAGGCATAAACCAATGCAACCTAAAGTATTTAAAAACACCTTAAAATAATCTTAATGTGTTTTTTCGGGGGTACCACTACAAAAAGGGTCGTTCTTACAATAAAAATGCTATAAATATCCATTGTCAGTCATTTAAAGGTCTCATGATAAATGAGACATGGAGAATGCAACTAACAACAAACAAACTCAAAAATACACCCAAGGTGCTTCCTTGGGTACTACTACAAAATGTTGTCAGGGCATTTCACTGAAAGGACCAAGAAAGCTGAATTAACATTATCCAACTGCCCCAAATACATTTAGGTATGAGAAATCAAGTGGCCTAAACAACAAACAATTTTTAAAGTGTCACTCAAATTCAGGGGAGGTTTACAGTGTAGAGGGTGCATGAATAACAGAAGTAACTTTGTGTTTGGTGTCCATGCAGTTTATGATTTTCCGCGATGTGAATTTTTTTTTAAACAGTTCCAGAATGTAAAGTTCAAAGTTGCTTATAGATTTTGACTGAAGGCTATGAATGTGCCTTGTTTAATTATTTTGGTCATATGTATATTGCCCATTGTTATTTATTAGCGTCCCATTCAGATAAAATGATGACAAAATACTCTCTTCCTCCCAGTACCTCCCTCCTATACCAGAAAATAGTTTGTAATGTAGTATTAGAGGGAATATAGAAAGGGGATTTCACATTTGACATCATTTCCTACCCTGTGATTTTATTAAAGTATTTCCATATACGGTACTAGAAGGTTGCATTGGTAATTACTGCATGCTAAATCCTGCTAAACTTAGTTTTCAAAGAACCTTAGATTTATAACTTTTTCTACTTCTTTTTGTTGAAGTCAATTTTGATAAAAATTCCTCATATACAGTTCCCCTATACGATATATGAGACGAATTATACTATTTCAAGAAATCCCAATAAAAGAAAACATCTTTGGCAATTGTTAGAATCAACTTAATCCACTTTCAATTGGCATGAAGCCCTCCTAGCTCATTTCCACATGTCTTTTCTTTCGTTCTTTTCTGTACTCCTTTCTTTCCCGGTCGTTCTCTACCTTTCTTTGATTAATTTTTCTTTCTCTTTTCCTTCTATGGATTTCTTTGTTTTTCCTTTATTATTTTTTCTTTTTTCTTCTATAAATATTCTTTTTCTTCGTTTTATCTGTTTTTACCCCCTCATTCCATCTTTTCCTTTCTTTCCTTCGATCTTTCTTTTCTTCTATCTTTCATTACCTTTTATCTTTCGTTTGCTTTCTTTTAGCTTTTTGTTTTCTTTTCCTCCTTTTCACCCCTTCCTACCATTCCCCTCTTCACTCTCTTTCCACCTTACCTATTTTACAGCTCTTTTCTTTCCTTTTTGTTTCGAACTTTTTTTTATTTTGTCCTGGCTTTCTTTGTATTTTACATTGCATTTCCACTTTTTTCTGTCCCTTTTGTCTTTCTATATCTGTTTTTTGGTCTTTATTTTATTCTGCATTTTGTTTTGTTCCTATGTTTTGTCTTTCTGTCTGTTTTGTCTATCAGTTTTCTTTTTCGTTCTCCATCCATCCATCTGCTTTCTATCTTATAGCCGTCTGGGGGCTAAATACGTGAAACCCATACCCTTTCTAGGGTAATTTTTGCAGAAATGCAGAAAAGTTAACCCATTGTTTTATTGATTTTTTTTGTCAAGTAGGGCCTATGCATGTACCCGTTTTTTGTTTTTTTTATTTAGGCCTACAAGAAATTTTTGTCTTGTCCCTTTGACGGGCATGTTTGATGCTGTTTTGTTGAGAATAGACACATATTTAATGGCTTCTCGGAAAAAAACGGCCTACCCACGCTCATCTGTTTTTCTGTCTGTCTGATGTCTGGATGTTTGAATTAGCGGAAGTTTTTGGTGGGGCCATTTGAAAAGTTGTTGAATTGTTGGGACTTTAATCAAAATTTCACTTTTTGGACCTTTTTTTGAGTCGCTCACTTTGATCATTTTTGATTGTAAAACACATAAGTGAACCATTTCAAATGTTGAATATTTGTGTATTTCATTTAAGTAATGATTCGGTTCCATTCTTGTTTTTTAATTACAATCGATTATCATGTTTTAATCTTGACAAAATATTTTTCCTTCACAGAAAATGCTGTACTTTATCCCCAGAAGTTGTCTATGTGATTCTTGCTTAGCAGTCCCTTTTGTCAAGATCATGAATATTTGAGGCCTTGGCTTTTTTTAATGGACAATTTTTGATCTTTGCCCAAATTTCTTTCCTGGTGGCGCAAGTCAGAAGGGAGATCAGTGAATTCTGTCGTCTATCCGTCTCCTACATGTAACATGTGCCACTCGGACCTCTGGTTCTATTCAACTGAAGCTTTCACCAAGTGACCTTGGGTACTACTACTTTTTAGTCAAAGATCACGGTCATATTTTTTTTTTTGAAACTGTATTTTCATATTTTCTTCCATAATACTATGCGAAATCTCTTAACCCCCACGATTGCCTTTTGACGACTGCAACAAATTTGTGTACTGCCCAAACCCTTGATCCAATTTCAATGACCCTTGCACTTAAGGACTGTGGTTGGTCTACTATCGGTGTGAGTTACAGACCAAAAGGTCACGGTCATATTTCTTGCAATTTTATTTTCATGTTTTTATTACTTTCTTATTCTTCCCCCCCCCCCCGGAACCAGGGGTAAAATAAAGAATAAGACAAGGGTAAGGAAAGAGAGAGAGGTATGGATTTTACACGACAGGAATTTAACCGAATAACATGCAGCTCAACCATGCAAGATACGACCTACAAAGGAACGACAAGAAGGAAAAGAAGAACAATGAATAAGACAGAACAAAAACATTTCATTCAGCACATAAACATTTACACAAAACCGGTATTTTTACAGTTAAATTGACAATCTTCTGGAAAATAACTTCCCAGCGTCATTCCCGTTATAAGTGAAATACCTAAATTACAAAATTATTAAGTTACTTTTAGTGAAAATATGTATTTTAAAATGGTTTTGTCTCAATAACGAGCTCGGTAGGACTGCCAATTTTTTTTTCTTGAATTTTGTTGGTTCATATCGCTGAAACTTAGAGGTGGACTGGGTAGTCAATTCAGCCGTGGAAAAATTGACTTTACGCGGCCCATTAGCCCATGAACATTTTTTTGGACCCGCTTTTTTAGGATCCTAACATTTTTGATCCCCCATCAAGCCTCCATTCAGACAAACAACGCAAATTGCAGAGGCATGCACAGAATCCCCCCCGCTCAGCAACAAACGTGACAGTGGTGTGGGGCGAGCGCCCCCTGCTCTTTCCCCACCAGCCCCCATTTGTACAGTTTCCTATGGAGAATGACCCAATTTCCCCCCTCAGGAAATGCCGCAGCACTCCTTCTGCCCCCCCAATTTACAAAGGTTTGGTTACGCCACTGCAGCAAAGGCGGAAGGGGCTGACCGGGGAGGATCCAACCCTAATCAGAGGTGGGGTGCCAACCATACGGTAAAAAGCGCCTATAGTGCCGGGGGGGGCACTTGTATTCAAAGGTGGATGATGCGTGAACATGGACTTTCAAAATGCACCCTAAACACGTATTTTCAAACCGACAAAAACAAGCTAAACATACCACACAAGTATTTTTATCTGTTTATGATACCTTAACAAGTATGCAATGCATTGTATCGTTAATATACCCTTTATTTTCTTGCTTTACTTTACTTCCCAAGTTCCAATTACAATATTTTTTTGGATGATTTGATCCCTGATTAATGAATATAACATGACAATTTCAGGGTTAAGAAAAAAAATACCCTTTTTTCCATATTTTGCTGTTTTTGACACCCTTAACGATGTACGCGTTTACATCGCCTGTTGGAAAAAAGACACCCTTTTTTACGCATTTTCTTGTTCACGCATCATATCCACCTTTGAATACAAGTGGCCCCCGGGCTATAGTGCAGTCATGGGGACGTGCAAGTGATGCATTGGGTACATGCATGGTGGGGGAATTGGGGGAGCTGACCGGGGAGGATTCAGTCGTAATCAGAGGTGGGACCCTGACCTGTAAAGGTTAATATTGCGGTCACGGCGACGTGCAACTGGTGCATGGGTGGGTGTGTTCGGCTAAATTGCTCAAACCAGCATGACCAGTAAATGAATTATTGCACACCAACACGGAGTTAATTACACGCTCTAATATTTTCCAAATATAACTAATCTGCATATGTATCCCCGGAAAAGGCAATTTTTGGTATATTTTTATGTTTTAAATTATTTCCATGGGATTCCTCATGCCTGAAAATGTGGAAATGGGCACCCAATCACCTAAATTGAACATTTCTATATAGGAATGTCAGTAAAATGCACCTTTTTCAGTAGTGGTCCCCCCTGAAAAACACTTTGCGTGTATTTTAAGACTTAAAACATTTTTAGTTGTCCATTTTTTATACTCTTAAACCACTAAAATAGGATATTGAGAACTCTTTTGGTAAAATCACGCTGGCACTTTTGGAGTTTGCATTAAAATACCCCCACAATATTGTAGTGGTACCACCGGAAAAGAACATTGGGTTGCCTCTTTGCGTGTATTTTTGGATCTAGTTGCATTGTTCATGCCTAAAAATGTATCATTTTACCTTCAAAATTACTGAAATAGGATATTCCTTACAGTTTTGGTAAAAACGACCCTTTTTGGTAGTAGTACCCCCGGAAATAACTTTAAGACTTTCTTTAGGTGTTTTTGAGTAATTAATGTTTTTCATGCCTGAAAATGTACAATTAGGCCTTTAAATCACTGAAATAGGATATTCCTAACCTTTTTTTGTAAAAAAAGACCCCTTTTGGTAGTGGACCCCCCCCCCCCCCGGAATAAGCGACTTGGGCACATTTTATCAACAATCGGCGTTCAGAATCATGTTCAGCGGAAAAAATCTGTCTAGGATCACTTTTCACCCAAAAGTGGACATCATTCCCCGATGACCCGGCTATGAGACCGACTAACATTTTGACCCCAGCTACAATTATCAATTAACAAACCCAAAATGTCGAGTTCAGAAATTATAACCTAAATATACCACTTAGAGCAGAAAATTTGGTCCACATGTAATGTCCATGATGCTGGAATTGCCCTAATATTGCTTATTATTGTTTATTACACATGTTATTGTTATTAATGTTAATATTGTTAATCATTTTATTCAGGTTTTTCAGGCCGAGTACATATCTCTTTCTGCAGGTAAAAAATTAAATGGCCATGCAGTCTATCTATCTCAGCCATTTTCAGCCCACTGCAGGGCGAAGACCACCTCAAGCTGGTGCCACATGGACCTGTCCTGTGATGCTCTGCTGCGGCCAGTATTTCTATGCAAACACTCTGTGATGGGTGGTGATTGTGTCCCGATTTTTCACCGGGAAGCTGGTCAACATTGCAAATTTCTGTTCTGGCAGGCTGACAGTATGAAGTACTTCTGAGAAAAACTACTATTTAAGGTACCAGTCACAAACCCCTCTAATCTTTTTTTCAGGCCTTCTGCAAGGCATTCAGTGTTATTAATGCCGAATGTAATGCACTCAAGATACCTGATTTTGAAAGTTGCATGAAAATTAGGTCAAAATTTATCGTGAGGGCGCTTTTTGCAATATTTCGCTAACACTTTTTTCATTCACTTTCTAAGTTTGCAGCTACCAAGATAATCAAACTTGACTGCTCAAGAAATTGAGCATTCTAATTTAACTTGCCTGTAGCACTCATTTGAATATTCCTGTATGCTATTCAATGTACAGGGGTCAATGCATTTTTTTTTTTTTTTTTTTTTTTTTTTTTTTAAATTAAAGTTGAAATGAGCACTGCAGACAAACTA
>JAMKCH010022686.1:0-25479 GCA_023653785.1 Ophioderma brevispina | reverse complement strand
GGGGTCAAAGGTCATTAAAGGTGTCAAATGGTCATTTTGCCAAAAAATCTAAAAATAAGACCAAATTGGAGCCCCCCTCTGATCTCAGCCTATAGAAGACAGATAAAGCCCTTATTGCTGCGTGATGTAACATTAATGTTAGGAGAGGTCTATGAATAGTCACTAGCCCCCGAAGGTCAAAGTTCAAGGTCAAAGGTCAAAATCTACAAACAAGCTCCGGTTGAGCTGAATGTTGTCAGGGATAATCCTCGTGGCATCATGAATACAGAACAGTACAGTTGATCTCATCCGTGACCCGGGGGTCACTTATAGGGGTGAAGGTCATTCCTGACATGCTTGATTGAGCGACACCTCATAATATTCTCCTTGTAAAGTTGTTTAAACGTAAAATACATTTAGTGACATTTGTGACATGTTGGTGAAGTTACAGGGGTCAAAGTCAAGTCACCTCAAGGGGTATTAAGGGGATCACCATCCATTCCCAATCCGGCCGTCTTGTAATTAGATCTGTTCCCAGGTCTAGTTTCTTTCTTCTTCTGGCAACATCTTGTGGAACACTTCAATTGCCTCTAGCTTCAGTCATGTTTGAACGTTTGTACCAGACTTACCAACACCAAATGACCGCGGCGGCATCCCATTTATGTCACATTGACATTGATCCCTGTCGGGGTCATCTAGGGGTCACAGGGGTCAAGTGTCATTTTGCTTTAAAAAGTTTCAGCACCATACAATTCAACATACAGATGCATGGAAACGTGACTCATGCATATGAAGTAGCTGTGAACCCTTCACAAAAGTTATGGGTCGAGAGGTTCAAATCTGGGGTCATTAAGGTGGAACTTACGGTCCCTAATGTGAAAAATCTTCAAAAAATCTTCAAAGATAGCTATCTGCTATATGTAAAGTTGCATGGTCACGTGATCATGCATACGAGCAGTTAAGACCCTTCACAAACGCTGTGCTCGTAATGGGGGTCAATGTCATTAAGGGGGAACTTCCGGTCAAAACCAAAATATTCAAAATATTCAAAAATTTTATCTCAAACTCCAAACTAGTATAGTTACGTAACGTGCAGATATGCTTCATGTTAACGCTGGTGTATGCACGGTATTTTTATTTTTGGAGGTCAAATTCCTTTAAAAGGTCGTTTCCGGTTTAAAGGTAAATAATTTCAAAGAATTTTTATCTCCAGAACCTAGCATAGTAGATTTTTTTTTATTTTTGCATTGGACAATGCATTTGTTTGTACCGAGGTTGTTTTTTTATAAACCGGATCAAAGGTTCATTAAGGGGGTCAAAGGTTTCAATTTTGCCAAAAAATGCTAAAATAAGACCAATGTTATCTCAGCCTGTAAGACGACAGATAAAGCCCGTTAGTACTACGTGATGTAACTTTACTATTAAGAAGAGTCTATGAAATTCGACCCCAAAGTCAAAGTCAGTCAAGGGTTCAAAATTTACAAACAAGCTCCGGTTGAACTGAAATTTGACGGTGAATAATCCTCGTGATATCGTAACTACAGAACAATTAACAGTTGACCTATTCGTGACCCAGGGGGTCACATTATAGGGGCCAAAAGGTCAAATGCCTGCCATGCTTGGATTGAGTTAAAACTCATGATAATGTTCCTTGTAACGTTGTTAACACTGCTTCCCTCTGATCTTCTTCCGACCTGCTTTAAAACGATACCGAGCAACGTTGGTCGATTCACCCACCAAATCGGTTCAGCAGAAACAGTGTTCATAGCTTTTGTATGGTTGTACAAAAGTTTCCGGTCAAAGGTCCACGTAGAGGTCTTAAGAGGTCAAAGTCAAATTTTCAAAATGCTCTTGAGCTGACATATGAAAGGCTCCTTATGATATATGAAATATGTCTAAATATTTTGCGGATCAAAGGTCTTTAGGGTCAATGTCCTACCCTCGACCTGTGCTCAGATCTGTCCTCCGATCTATTTCTTCTTTCTTCTCTGGCAACATCTTGTTTGGCAACCTTCAATTGCCTCTAGCTCAGTCTGGTTTGACTTATTGTTACCGACTTACAACCAAATGAACGCTGCGGCATCCCATTATGTCACAATACATTGATCCCTGTCGGGTCATTCAGGGGTCAAAGGGGTCCAAGTGTCATTTTGCTTAAAAAGTTTCAGCACCTACAGATTACACTGAATGGTAACGTTGACTCATGCAAATGAAGCAGCTTGGTACCCTTCACAAAAGTTAATGGTCGAGAGTCAATCTGGGGTCATTAAGGGTGGCACTTCCGGTCTCAATGTGAAAAATCTTCAAAAAATCTTCAAAATAGCTATCTGGTTATGCAACATTGCCATGGTCACGTGCCTTCTACATACAGAGCAGCTTAAGAACCCCTTCACAAACGCTGTGCCCGGAATGGGGGTCAAGGTCCTTAAGGGGGAACTTCCGGTCAAAAACCAAAAATATTCCCAAATATTCAAAAAATTTTATCTCAAAACCCAACATATATAGTGAACTTAACTTGCAGATATTCTTTCTGTTACCTTGTGTATTCAAGGTTTTTATTTTTGGAGTTCCAAAGGTCTTTAAAGGTCGTTTCGGTTTTAAGGTAAATAATTTTCAAGAATTTTTATCTCAGAACTAAGGCAAGTAGATTTTTTTTATTTGCATGGAACATGGCATTTTTGTTGTGTACACGAAGGTTTTTTTTTATACCGGGATCCAAAGGTCCTTAAGGTGTCAAAAAAGGTCAATTTTGCCAAAAAATGCCTAAAATAAGACCAAATTGGATTTAATCTCAGCCTATAAGGACAGATAAAGCCGTTATTACTACAGTGATTGTAAACTTTAATAGTAGAAGAGGTCTATGAAAAAGCCTCTCCGACCCCAAAGGTCAAAGAACAAGGTCAAAGGGTGAATCTAAATTTACAAACAACTCCGTTGAACTGAAATTTGACAGGAATATCCTCGTTATATCGTAAATACAGAACAATTACCGTTGACCCTATTCGTGACCCAGGGATCACGTTAATAGGGGCCAAAAGGCCTCAAATGCCTGACATGCTTGATTGATTAAAACTCAATGATCAATGTTCCTTGTAACGTTGTTAACAAACTGCTTCCCTCTGCATCTCTTCCGAACCGGCTTAAAACGATACCATAGTCAAACGGCTTGGTCCCGATTCACACCCAATCGGTCAGCAAACAGTGTGTCAGAGCTTTGTATTGGGGTTTACACGTTTCCGGTCAAATGTCACGTAGAGGTCATTACGGCCAATTAGTCAAAATCCTAAAATACATCTTCTCCTACAAAGGGGCGAACTGATGAACTTCATTCATGCCCTGCATCCCTATGATCAAGGTCTATGGGATATACACAGATTTGGATCAGTGGTCAGGAAGGGGTCATTTGAGGTCATATCGTGATTTTATATCTACTAGCGTGATTTGCGCACAGTTTCTTTCAAAATGCAATAGTTTCTCCAAAATTAATTTTCATGTGCAAAAGACATCAGACGTGAATTGGTAACAAACCACCCGTTCCATCACCGAGACAATGACCTCAATATCCATTCTACTATTTCTAAGTTTCAATATTCAACCGCCTATACTATAATACAGCGTATATCAAGCATTACGTCGTCTGCTAGACCGCAGTACTGATATAGGTGGCGCGGTCTAAGCTTACGATTTTAGGGTTTTGTAATTTAACAATTTGCCCGCTTTCCTTTTTTATATCAATGCAGAAATTCCAAGCTTTCATTTGACACCAATTTTAGTTCCTAAGTCCAATAGTCCGCAAGATATCAAATAAAACATGTTGTCACTGTGTTTTTTAAAAATGCAGTAATTAGTATCCCACTATTTTTCCTGAATTATTCAGCTCTTCCTCCGCCACCATTTAGGTCCCTCTCCCCCCTTCCACAATAAACACGATATAATTCTGCAGTAAGCACTCCATCCCTGACATGCTTGGATTTAGTTTAAACTCAATAATATTGATCCTTTAAAGTTGTTAACACGGAAAATACTTAATGACATTTGTGACACATTGGGAAGGTATAGGTGTCACAGTCAAGTCAATCTCAAGTCATTAAGTGGATCACCATCCATTTCCCAATACTGCCGTCTTGTAAATAAGATCTGTCCAGGTCCTAGTTTAACCTATATTAAGTTAGTCTTTTAGCGTTTTGCTGCCCTGGTTGATTCTTGATGCATACTGAAATCAGTTGTTGACACAGAGCAAGTCATATTCCATGGTGTGTGGAGTTGATGGTTGATGGGTGTGGGTAGTCAGGTAATTGATGATACAGGATCCATGGTTAGGTGAATGGTTTGTGAGGCCAATGGTTGATGGAATAGTGGCGTGCAGCAGTGGGGGGGGGTGTGGGATTCGTTGTTGCCAGTATTAGGCCACATGCATTTAAATTTGGAGCCATTTTACTGTATTTTGTGTTGTTTTATCTTTTATGTACTGAGGAGATTTGCATGTTAAGACCAAAAACAGATGAGATGGTTTATTTATAAGATATCCAAGTGTCCAAACTCAATTTTTTGTTTTATAATCAATAATTGGACAATCAGTATGATTTGCAACTGTCCTTGCTTGCCATTAGCCAATTTGAGCATTCTGGGAAGCCCCTTTTCACATTTTTTTTTTTTAAATTAAAATAAACGTGCCTTTTTACTTTAGGTTTTGGACTACTACTGGGAACAAACGTGATTTTTTTGTTTTGGCCTTCCCATGAACAAATTTCACTGGCTCTAGGCCTATATCCCAAACATCCTTTTCGGAAAAAGAATACATACCTGACGATCACCGCAAAAAAAAGGGGGTAGCGTTATTTTTCTTGATTAGATCTAGGGGGCAACTTTTCCCAAAAAAACAAACGGGTCCGCGTCCGTGATTTTTGAAAAGTGAAAAAATCAGATAGGGACGTTGATATGGGATTGTCCACTTAAGTGGCTGTTAGTCAGAATTCAAGGAACTGTTTGCCGTATCTTCTTAATTGTTGTGTTCCCACATATATAAAAGTATATCATTTTGAGAATGAAAAAGTAAAAAATTAAAAAAAAAAAAAAATATTTCCCCCCCAAAATACGTATTTTTGAGAAAATCATAAAAAATAGGGATTTTCACTCATTTTTTTTGGTTCCCGATAAAACAATATAGAAATGTATAAAAATGTGCCTGTTCGTTGTATTTCCAGAGTCATAGTTCTAGGTCGGTATTTCCCCTTTTTCAAATTCTGCACTATTACAAATTATTGCCAAAAAAGCCAAAAAAACCGCGTGTTTCAATTTGGAACAACGCCAAGCTGTGTTCAAAGGTTGGACATAAATCACGATTTTTACCAAAAATGAAAAACGAAGGTGAGAAAATACCGACCCTAGATTGTTGATATGCGCTATACGATGCATTTCTTTCTTACATTTTTGCTGGATATGGATTCGAGTAACTGGGAACCGAAAATCCACGAATGATCTGCCGAAAGGAACACACAGAGAAAATCGCCATTTTGTCCAAATATTGTCCAGTTTCGCTACAAAATAAGCTTATCCAAAACACAAGCGTTTCATCTCTGATTTGCACCATGGCTTCTGCCCACCCAGGTCAAATGCTTAATCTGGATACTTATGATCAAAATTCAAAACAAGTTATGAGAGGCTCAAAATCGTGAAATTAAAACCCATTCTGTTTGCAAAGCATCTCCGTGGGCATACCATTTACAATTGCATACAAGTTACTATGCGTTGCGTCATATCGAATCGAAGCATCAGGCGGTTCTGATGCGCTCATTACATTGCGCGTTGCGAATAGACCGACGTGATAAGAATACCGAGAAATTACCCGCCCTTTTGCAGTTCAGCCCAAGTGATGTTGTTGGTCAAAAATGCGTAACATAGTAAAGTTTAAAATGAACAAAAATATGAGGAAAAAATAAATATAATATTTTTCTTTTTTTAATGTTAAAATTCCCTCAAAGTGCTTTAGTTTAAGCTTTTCGCTCAACCACCAAATTCCAGTGAGCTGCCAGCCATGTTAAAATGATCATTAAAGTCTACTCTTTATTTCTGACCCGGCTGGCAATCCTAAAAGTGACGTGGGAAAAGTTATTGATCAATTATTGATCAATATGCAGAATTTTGGGAAAAAAATACAAAAAATAAAAACGGACTTTTATATGAAGAAAATAACATAAGCTTTCTTTTAAGATTATAATACATAAATCAGATTATAATTTGTAACAAAAATATTGACAAAAAATAAAATCACATTTTACATAGGAGTGTGTACTAATTTTCCAAAGAAAATTGCCATTTTCTGAGGATCTTTTATTTTTACATTTTTTTTCTTGAAATCTTTTGTCTATCTTTAAATCTCACAAATTGAGAAAAAGTATAAAATAATTAAATATTGTATTTCTTGGATTTTGATGAAAGAGTTGGACCTTAAGCAGTTGGTGAAAAAATATGTACCTTTTTATATTTTCCAAAAAATGATCAATTAAATGTGTTGTGTCAAGATTCCCCAAAACTGTAATTCTTTTGCAAACGTTGATTTTTGAAATATTGTTTGAGGGCATTAGCAACATAAGCCTGGCAACCAGCACATTATTTTTCACTGCTCTCAGAGTTCCCTTTAATCAGCCAGTGCTGCAAGTGGTTGTGCTGATAACAGTGCATGAACCCTGCCACTCTAACGATGATGATGTGGATCAGTTATTTGGGGAGGCAGCGGCGTTTATGATGAAGGTCATGAACGTGCCTTCTGAAGACAAGAAAGATCACAAAATCATGGTAAAGATTTGTTTTTATGAAATGTCATATTATTTGCAAATATAATTTCCAGTTTACTTTTTTGTAGCAATGTCTGCATGAGATGGTCAGTGCTGGTATTACACTTATAGCAGGGCTAGCCTGCACAGTCCACACGGCACCGTCCTCCGCTCACTGTGACTGTGACTGTGTGAGTGAATGTCTGTCATGGTCAGACTGTGCCTGACTCGACTGTCATGACTGTTACATGCAGTTGACTGTGCGACAATCATGACATAAAATGTTTGTTGCTTTGCTATGAACGATATGATGGTATTTTAAATCATTGAACTAGTTACACAAGCTCGGTTAGAACTTAGGATAGCTAAACTACCCTTAAGGCTTAACTTGACTTAACTGTTAAACGGAATTACAACGTCATGCCACATGAGTGACTGCAATAGCCTAGCCTAGCCGAGCCTGCCATGCTAGGTTCTGATAGTAGTTGGTAACTGGGTTCTCTGGGTAGGTTTGAACGATTGTTCGGTATCTAGATAAGATAGGCCTAGGCCTGTGGCTGGGCTTAGGCCTAGCCCTAGTCTAGGGCATAGACATCAGACATGTAGTAGATAAAGAAAATATTGATTTACCACGTAAACATGCAAATCGCTTGCATCAATCGATGCACGTTCGTAGTATACTTACATGACTTATGCACGTAGTTAGTTACGTACTTACAAGTTACATCATTGCTTATCTACCATGTCACGGAGACTAAGACAGCATGAATACGTACGCGTATCGATTCAATGCTTGAAAAAAGTAATAAATAGGTTTTACTCTAGTTAGACCGAGGAGAAGTACTATTCAGGTTGAACTTTTGCTAGGTCCTATCGCGGCACCAGTCCTAGCTCCAGCCCAAGATCCATGATCCGGCGATATGCCTACATACTGCTTAGGCTAGCTCATTTACACCATTTATTGTATAGTTAATATGTTTGGCGCCTTGATATCTTGTGAACCAACTTTGACAACATAGAATGAAAATCAATGATACAATGTTTAACTCTGTCACACCAAAATTGAATAATTGGTGCGGAATGATGAAATTGGTGGGCATTTCCACAACTGCAATTTTTCAGGACTCATTCTAATTACCTTTGCTTTAAAATCAATAATACAGTATAAAAATAACTAGGAAATCCATAGATGCGGATTTGAAAAAGAAATCTGCAAATTACCAGCAAAATGCAAGTTACCCGATTTTTGCCATTTTGTCTCTGTTTAATGTCAAAAATGGCTAGAAAATTTTATATGGTGTGCCATGGTAACAACTCTACAGTTTAAAAGGACTAAAATGAAACCTCTTGAAAACATGTAATATCTTAAATGTAACAAAGTTTTGAAAAAACAAAAATATTGTTTTTAAAAATGGAAAAAATGATCACCTCTTTGCTTTTAACAAAAATAAAAAAAATAAAAAAAATAAAAAAAATAAAAAAAATGTGCATTTAAAAAATAATGACAAAAATATAACAAACATGTCTTTTCTTTATCCAAGCATCCATCTAATTACATGATGTATTTTTGGAGAATTGAATGTATAGTATTTTTTCTTTAGTATTCACTTTGGGGGTGAAATTAGCAAAAATCACTAAAAATTACCATCCACAAAAAATTTTATACCAATATGCTGCATTACAATTTGTTTACTCACAAAATAAATTATGTGATAAGTATTACTGACAGCAAATAAGTTTGTACTAAATTACATTAGCATATATTTTAATATTTGACTCTTTTTGTAAAAAAATGAAAAATCTGGAAAAAATTACATACTAACCCAAAATACATCAGTCCACATCACGTTTCAGCTGGGTATAAAATTTAAAAAGTAGAAATATAAATAATTATTAAATCACTAGAGCAATGGATACTTTTCTATGTAAAAACATGGGTTAAAAATTGGCAAAAATTCACTAAAAAATTAACATTATAATTATTTATAGCTAGTTTTATTCTTCATTACTATTTTGGTACTCAAATATATCAAATCTATATGTAAACAATTATACTCTGATAGCAATATGAGGGTACTAGTTTACTTTTCAAGTTAGAGCTATTTTAATATTTACATTTTGGGGGGAAAACAATGCAAAAGTCACCAAATTACATTATTCCAACCCAAAATAACTCGGGCCACATCAATTTTTGAATGTCAACCAAGAGTAAACAGTTAAAAGGAGAATATACTAAATAATATCAACATCTTGGAGCTATGGAATAATAATTTTCTATTTGTAAAAAATCAGTTTTGGTTATTAAAATTGGCCCAAAATCACAAAAAATTACAAATTTCACCCCAAAATTCTACCAATATGCTTCACTATCATATTTCTGCTCACAAATATCAAATATGGCAATAAGATTCTCACAGCAAATATGAAGTTGTACCAAATGTACTCTTCAAGTTATAGCTCTTTTAATATTGACATTTTGGTAAAAAAAATAAAAATCAGGAAAAATGCGTATTTCAAATCAAAATAACACAAGCCTGGCATTTCAGAAATGCCAGCCGAATAAAGTAGTTAGGAGTAAAATTCAAAAAGTAGACATATAACTAGATAATATTATTACCGGTATCACTAGAAGCTAGAAGGATTTTTGTTTTCATGTAACAAAGTTTTGGGTATTAAAATTCGCAAAAATCACTAAAAATGAACATGTCTCCCAAAAATCATAACGATATGCTTCATATCTATTTCTACTCATAATATCAAATCTTTGTGCAATAAGTATTCTTCACAGCAAATTAGAAGCTTACCCAAGGTACTTTCACGTATCGCTCTTCTAATATTTGACATTTTGGTTAAAAAAAATTAAAAATATGAAAAATGCTTATCAACTCAAAATCACAGAGGCCACGTCACTTTTCAGATATGCCAGCTGAGTAGTAAAATTCAAAAAAGAGAATATACTAGAATAATATTATTATCACTAGAAGCGCTGGAATAGTTTTGTCTAGGTAAATACTTGTTTTGGGTTTTAAAATTGGCAAAAAAATCACTAAAAATACATTCTCCCCATAAATCACACCATTAGGCCTTCGTTACAATTTTTTTTACTCCAACAAATATCAAATTATATGTATTAAGTATCTTCACAGCAAATATGAAGGTTGTACTATATTTACTTTTCAAGTTATAGCTCTTTTAATATTTGACTTTTTGGTAAAAAATTAAAAAAATCATGGAAAGTGCATATTTCAACCCAAAATAACTCCGGCCACGTCACTTTTCAGAAATACCAGCCGGATTGAAACATTTAAAAAGTAGAATATAGTGAATAATATTAACATTATTAGAGCTATGGAATTTGGTGGGTTTTTTGAACGGGCACCCCAAGACCAGAAGTGGCCTCTCTACTATTGTGTAATTAAAATATATGGAAAGAAAAAATGTTATGCCGTTAAACATGAAAAAAAAACTAAAAAACTGGGTCATTACGAAGTTCATGGACTTCACGCACCCCTTAATTGGTTTTGTTTCACCTCATTGCAAAACTCAACGCCACACCTCTGGAGAGTACGCCACAGATCCTTGATGCTCTCGTCTTAAAAAATGACCTCAATTAAAAAGTTTAAGTTCAATTGGAACCAGTTGTGTCATGGCAACATGGGATCCCTCAATTATTGATGAGGTCAAAAGGTCAGTGACCAAGGTCAAATCTCAAAGGTCATGTGAGGTCAAGTTGTTGTAAGATAGGCTAAAGGTTTAAAATTGACATCAATTGAAAAGTTGAAGTTCATTTGGAACAAACTTGGTGTTAGGTTGCACCAAGGGTCCCTCATATGCTGATGAGGTCAAGGTCATATGCCAAGGTTAAGGCTAAGGTCATGGAGTTCTCACAGCTATATTCTCTGAATATTAGCGAGCGTGAAAGCCGAGAACCGCGAAAAATTCTAGTTTTTTTTTGTCAAAAATTAGCAGCCTGTAAATGGAAACCATGAAAGTATGGTGTGGGTGAGTATATGGACTGTAATGTCATAAAAACTTTAGTAGCGTTTGATGTGTATTGTTGTTTTCCCGATTGTGTGATTGATCATCACTTTTTGTAGGCCTTATTGTAATTTTTTTTTTCTCATGATTTTCTTTTAGGTTTACCCTGCTGATAAAGGAAGGGAATGTATCTTATAGGCTCCATTAAACTAGCAAATCACCATGGAAAACCCCTAAAGAACAAACATTGGCACTTCGCCAAAAACACATTGGGTGAGTATGATATATGTGAAACACTGGCACATTTCACATTTGACCACCTACGTTGTATCCTGCGCTTTATTTTGTTAGCAGAATAAAGACTGATAGCGAGTAGGTATAAGGGGGCATTGCAATGAAACCGAAATCCCTGGTCCTTTTAATCTTGAAATTAGGTCAGTAGGTTTTGAGATGGCTTCCCAAATGTGTGGCTAAAAATCACAGAATTGTTGGAATCATTTTGAATGCATTATTCAAGATTGTGAAATTCGGCCCTCCATAATAGCTTATTTTTCGAAAATCGGCATCCAGGACACAGAAAACGCAGCAAACGCAACCCCGTATGTGTCAGTTCTGTGGTATGTGGTATTTGGGTTCCTGTTATGCTGTGTCCATGTTAGTGTTTTCTATATGCGCATCCAGTATTTTACCGGTGAGGTATTTCCCCGGTGAGATATTTCCCCGGTAAATGTGTATGACTAGTGGGATATCAATGACTTCAATGACTTGAGTGAAATTTGCCAGCTCGAGATCATACAGGTCAACATCACAATGCATTGTGGATTGACCCTGGAATGATAGTGCAGTTCTGTTTATGGCCATAGTTATGTCTTCCCTTTACGATTCACAATAGTTTGCCTGAAATCTGAGTCCCAGTTAAGGAGATGCTTAGTTACTCAGCGCGAGCCTTTACGATAAGAACACAATGAGCATGTCGTATTTTAATGGCACTTGCAGTCGTTTCGCTGAATCATGCATCAACCCGTGTGTCGTTGATCTAAATGGTAAGCCACACCGTTGTATCAGTTGACCAACTTAATTTATGTTTCAACTGCATGTGCACCATGCGAGTGGGGTCTTTTTCTATTGAGGGCGTGATCCGGGTATGATCTGGTAAAAATCCTTCCACACCAAGGATGTTTGCCAGAGAGCATTCCCCAGTAAAAAACGTCGTAGCACATACCAGAGAATGTCCTTTTCTATTTTATAACCAGTTTTTAATTTCTTTTCTGGTTCGATCGGAAAATGTGCCTCATAGAAAAATGCTTATTGGTAGCATGAAATTCCCCTCTGACTTTTTGTGGGTAAAGGTGGTTACCGAATCATCCAGAGTTCATAAAGTCAATGTCAAAAAAATTAATGCATGGCTAACATGGAGTTGGGTCTGGAGAAATCAATTGGGGCCGTTTTAGCATGCGACTGCAGAGAACATTTCCAATTACGTTAATTCATTAGAGGTAAAGAGGGTGTGTAGAATATAATTCGTGTGGCATGTGGGGGCTAACGGGAAAACATTACCTTAGAGAAAAAAAAAGTTAGTCTACCCTGATCTGGTCTCACACATAAAACCTAAGAGGTCTCTTATTGTCCCTGCCGAACGAGTTCGGAAACGGGGACTATGAAGTGAGCAGCGTCCGTCCGTCGTTTGTCCGTTCGTCGTTTCGTCCGTCTGTGACACAAATGTTAACCCATGTTGTATACCATTATCTGGAGTTCCGTAAGGGTTGCACAATTGTAACTGGTGGAAAGAAGCGGGTTGGTGAGTATAATCTAATTAGATTGTGCCGTGAAATATGCTAAGTAAGTACTAATTTTGCATAATTATGAGAATTGCCTGCAAGCCTGTTGACCCAAAAGTTTTTTATGGGAGTTCTGTCAGGCGTACAATGATGTAACTTTTGGTTGAAGGAAGCAGACTGAAGGTTCTTGAACTGATTAGATTTGGGCGTATTTCGGGAAATGAGTATGCAAATGAGCTAATAATATGCAAAAATCAGCGTAATTACCTATATTTAAACCGGTACATTGGATACTCAAAATTGCCGCGCTCCATAATAGCCTTTCATGGGGGCACATCTTTTTTGCATTTTGAAAGTATGTGTGATATATATGCGGCTTAGGGATGCAACGAGCTAATTAAATCTGCGTAATTGCTGTATATCTGAAACGGTTACATCGGATAGCAAAATTCCTTCGCTACATGAGAATACTGCTGGGGGGAGGGTGGGTGAGGTGGGGGGGGTTGTGAGGTGTTGGGGAGGTGTGGGGTGTTGGGGAGGGGTTGGGTGTCTTGGGGAGAGAAGTACCAAAAGGCCAAAAAGGGGGTGGGGAAAGGGTTGGGGAGGGGGTGGGTGTTGGAGAAGGGAGATGGGTTTTGGGGAGGGAGTGGGGTTGCGGGGTGTGTTTGGGAGGGGTTTGGGTTGGCGGGGAGTTGGGTGAGGGGGTGGGGTGTTGCATGGTGTGGGGAGGGGTGGGAGTGTTGTGGGGTGTTGGGAGGGGGATGGAGTGTTGCGGAGGGATGAGGTGTTGGGGAGGGGATGGGGTTGCGGGCGGGGTGTTGGGAAAGGGGAGGCGGGTTATAGGGTATTGGGGTGTTGAGAGGCTGTTGAGGGGGTGGGGTGTTGCAGTGGGGTGTTGGGGATGAGAGTGGGTGTTGGGGAGTTGTGGGGGGTGTTGGGGAGGGTGGGGTTTTGCGGGGGGGGGTCGGGGGGGGTGGAGTGTGCGGGGTATTGTGGAGGGGGTAGGGGTGAAGTTTGCATTTATCACATGTTAGTGTGATCGCAACATTCGGCGGGGACAATTTTACGCATCGAGTAAGTATGAGTTGGCCTTATATTGATCTATTAAAGTTATTAAGACAAACCTAGTAAAATGTATGCTTGTTTGCACAACTTTAACCAACCACAAAAATGGTTATAACCAACCGTTAAGTTTAATTTACATTCTACCTTTATATTCTGAGACAATTTGTTTTAGAGATGGTATTTGGGCGGTGGGTATCATACTTAACAAAATTGGCTTCAGCTGCATTGGGCCATTCAGTTTATAATTTGTGTACCTTGTTGTATCTTAAGCTGTATATGACCTCTGACAAGAAAGCAGTCAATGAACAGGCCACTGTCACATTTCCGTTGCCCTGTGTAGGCTTGGTTATATATCATTGCATACTCTGCAACTATCAAAGGATAATACCTGGCACATCAAAAAAATGTATGTCAGGTTATTCCCGTAGAAGGGATATCCCCACAGCTCGAAATAATACTAATATAATAAGTTTTTAAGTGAACAGCACATATTTTTCTATTTGTAAAAAAAAAATTGTGCAGTACAGCTTCTTTATCTGTAATTTCAAATGTAAACTTTATAACAAACACAAACAAACATGATTTTAGACATGGGAAGGACCAGCTCTGGACAGTCAAGTGAACTCACCACATACCTCCTCAAAACCCGACACCTACTCATCCGAAAGCCTAACAACATTCAGCTTGTGCTTTTGTTTTTTTGTGCAATTTTCTGTGTAATATTATCAATGAAGAGGATTTCCACGGCAGACTGCCATTTAGACCTTTTCTGACTCGGGGTGATTGCAGTGACTAAATACATGTCGCAATGTAGCAAGTTTAAATAGAAAACTCATTGAATGTATTGGCAGTAGTGCACTGGGGGGAAGGGGATCATGTTACATGGTGTATGTGCCCGGCCCGTAGCCAGGGAATTTATGCGGGGGGGTGCGGATTTGCCGAAAGCGGGACTTTGCGTACAAAAAACAATTTTTCGGCTCGCGGCGCTCCGCCGGTTGACCCAAACTTTTCCACCAGTGTCTTCAAAATTCTGAAGGGGGGGGGGGAAGTGGCGGAAGGTAAAAGAAGAAGAAAAATTTCGCGCCAGCGTGAGAAAACAAGTATAAACAACGACAACGTAATGGATGGGGGTGATGTTAACCAATGCTTAGTCATTCATATCCATGCACCACCAACCCTTAAGACAAACTTTTAATGACAACGGACCTAAAATGACAAAGAGGACCTTCAACATCATTTAAAGCGGACCTTTGTATTTTTGGGGGGTGCGTCGCACCCCCCGCACCCCCGCCCTGGCTACGGCCCTGTGTATGTCACAGTGACCTATTTATGCTCTAGGCCCCCTGTCAAAATGCACCCCAAGTTTGAACCTCCATATCAAAGGAATCCATTCTTTGATAGATCCATCATTGACATTCTTGATAGTGGTGAATGGGGAGACATGTTTTAAGCCTAACAAGATATCCAGAACCCATCAGCACTCCTTGTTTCAGCAATTTTGCATTTTCAAAAACAAAAAAACAACCTAAAATTAAAAAAAAAAGTTGTACAATATTTCCCGTATTCACTAATGTTGCTCTCGTGTCTTGTATGGATTTAAATTTAATCAACTTATGGGGCGGAATATTGTTAAATTTTAAATCGCTGTATTAGGTTCATTTTTGATCCCAAAAAATAAGTTACACTAAAATTCAAGACATTTTGTTTTTCAAATATTTAAAGTTAAAAAAAAAAGTTTTAAAAACTGAATTAATCCAAATATGAAGTGCCACTTTTTCTGAAACATTTTTGGGAAAAAGGGGAACTATGTTCCATTCCATGCCAATTCCAACAAAATCGAGTACACCATCACCTCATGGATTTCTTTCTTTTTTGGTGTGTAGTGAAAGATATTCATGAGAAACTGAATTCTGAAAATTTGAGCTCTGTCCTCTTTCGTTTTAATGCTACAGCAATTTGGAAATTTGAGGGGTTCACCTCAAAAACATTGTACGGTTGTGAAATTCAATATTCAGGAGGACATAGTCAAGCAGGAATGTGGGCAGAAGGCTGCATTAGTTTTTAGGGGGGGGGCAAGTCAAGGGCAAATTGGAATTTTTACTTTTCGCAACAGCTATATCTCTTCAACGAAGCTGATTTAAGATACACAAGGGTAGTATTCAAGATAAGCTTTCACAAGCCCAAATTTGGAAGTCATAATCCTTTTACTTTTTGACTTATGGGCCCCAAAGTATGGCCGAGTGGTTTTGGAGCCCCAGTTTTGAGTCCCCATCTTATTTTAAATTGTGGCAAGGTGCATTTTTCTGTTCACATATTTGCAATCTGCAGCAAAAGGTTATCCAGAATGCCAAGTTGAAGGATCTGACAGCATTTCGGATAACCCGAGCTCCCGATGATTCACTCTTGAATGTTCACTCTCACGGATGGGAAAAAACTCCAAGAGTGATTTGCACTATTGGGATTTGACCCAAGAAAGGGTGTCTGGGCCTCCAGCCTATCCTAAGACCTCATTTTCATCCCAAAAAAATAATAATTGAAAAACTGCCTTCCGACGGCACTTTTCACCCGACATTTGAAAAAAGTCGGGAAAGTGGAGGCCTCATGGGGCCAATGGGAACTCAAGGCTCTAAAATCAAAAAATATAAGACCGTATCAGTGCACCCAATATGATTTGTAACCCTTGTTTGACAGGTGCAGTGATAGGCACATCACAAACACCTTGACGATCTGGCACGTGTCAATGAAGATGGATGAGACAAGGAAGATCAAAACTGGAAACTGAACACCTTTCCCAAACGCGCGTACATACGGGCGCAGCCATTTAAAATGGGCGTCTGTTTCTTGCTCTTAATTTCATCGAGAGGCGTAGCTTATTGTCTTATGCATGATTTGATGTTAGTTAATGAAAACACTTTTGATTGATTGATTTGATACTCATGACATGCGATTAGCGTGAATCACGATCTCTGAAAAGGCGGTGCTGGCGAGAAGGGGGGGGCGGGCTGCTTGTAAATTTCAGCCACCGCCTTCTCTTGTTAAATAGTGGAACGTCATTGCCGATTGACGCGCTGTGACATGAGGCTCCATATCACCGTGTCTAGTGAATGGGAGAGAAACCCTTGATCGGAACCAGCAAACGGCACTGTCAGAGCCCTGGATGAGATTATTATTTAGGAAGTATATTAAGGCTTAATCAAAATCTGTATATGATTTCTATGGTGTTTTATGACAGTTTATCAGGGATCCTAAATAAATCGAGGATTAGGACACTCGATCAGAGAATGGATGCGGACTGCACATGTCTGCATGAAATCTGTAGCTTATAGTTCGCAGTCGTGCGTGGCGCTATTTACTCTACGTCATCCCCCGGTTGACGTCATGTGTAACGTTATGCATAAATAATTAGGTAGCTTATCGAAACATGGTGGCGCTATCAACCGATCGAAATTGTTATGGGCATTTGTACACAAGGGTACCCGCTGAGTTTATAGTAAATTGGAAAGTACTCTTATTGTATCATGGATGCGGATATAGGAGGTGATAGGGATCAGAAAGAAAGGGTACTAGAATTTACTGATCAATATGTTTCATATCATGCAGAAATTGATAGATATTTGAAAAAAATACTTTTTGATATTATGGAAAATCCCAGTTGCCAGACCTTATTTATTACCCTAGTGAATTATGCATAAATGCGAGAATTTGCTGTTCGAGAATTCCCTTGATGTCACAGGTACTCGAATTAAAGACTTTCGAAAGAGGGGGTGTACTCAGATTGTTTTGTAACCTCAAAGGGGTTATACTGAGACCGCCGGGGATGGAGTTGGGGTCATACTCCTTTTAGGGGGCGGGAGGGGTATAATCGATTTTTTTAGGTTGGAGAATACTTACTGATTGTTGTCTTTTCTTACCACAGGTGGGTCCTCCCTATCATTTTTTTGGGGGGGTGTTAAAAAAAGAAAAAATTACCCATTTTTGGGAAAAGAGACATTGTGCCATATTTTTGCTGGGGTGGGTGGTGACGGTGAGGCGAGGGCGCTATCAAAATATGTAGAAATCAACCTCGTTGTTCCTGATATATTTGCTCCAAGCCGCCAATGCTACAGGTATTGGCTTTCAAATTTTGGTTTGAGTTAGTTCATGGTGTTTTGGGCTCTTTGGGCCTAATTTCTTTTATTAATTTAAAATTAGGAATTTCTCTCAATCATCGAATTCAATTTTATTCAGCATAAACATTCGAACGTGACAAATGTATATACAATATCTATATAATAATACATAATTATCATTGTAGACTGTACTAAGATAAACTGGTGAGGTATATAATATGATATGCTAGAGCCAGTAATGGACAACCCGATAGGGCTTATGGATATTGCTGGCCTTGTTGTAATACATTCAATACAAAAAAACAAAAAACAAACTCAATATTATAGAAATGATACATAAGGGTGTGATCTGAAAATTTTACATAGGTAAAAAACATAACAAAAAAAGAGACACAAACAACAAAAACAAACATATCTAA
Source organism: Ophioderma brevispina (assembly GCA_023653785.1). Classification (NCBI taxonomy): domain Eukaryota; kingdom Metazoa; phylum Echinodermata; class Ophiuroidea; order Amphilepidida; family Ophiodermatidae; genus Ophioderma; species Ophioderma brevispina. The sequence continues at coordinate 7,378 of JAMKCH010022686.1, read as the reverse complement.
AGCTCAACAAACACTTAGCAGGAAAACGGGATATGCGAATTTGGAGAAACTTATCACATGTCCTTGTTGAGGTTAGTAATATTTCAATACTGATGAAGCAGAGAAAGAAACGTCGAGTGAGGAAAGTAGGAAGAGAGATAGAAATAGGATGAGGAAAAGGTGAGAGAATAGGACTTGGGGAAAAATTGAAAAAAGAATGTTACTGGTTGTGAAATGTTTTTCAGTTGAGCTTTTAAATATAATTGTGTTTGTGTTGTTGTGTATGTTCTGGAAGATCATAGAGGCTAAAATGAACATAATCACATCAACATTGATGCCGCTTTAATGTACATTAATATGGCAGTTTTTTGTAATATGACAACAATAAGGTTCACTGGAAAAATTGCAACTCTGGGCGCTCGCGTTAAAATTTTGTCACTCTTGGAAATCATTTTCACACCCTTGGAAATTTTGGTCCCCAAGAGTGGAATCACTCTTGGAAAAAATCTCGAACAATTGCTGATCTGAGGGGTGTAGTTCTTTACTTATGGCCCTCGAATATTGAATTTTCACACTGGTAGATTGTTTTTTGAGGTGACCCCCTCAAATTAAAAAATGCTTTGTAGCGTGCAAACGAAAGATGTAACAGCCTCAAATTTTCAGGATTTTAGTTCTCATGAATATCTTTCAATACACAAAAATAAACTAGATATAGCTGTGGTCAACGACCACGAAACCAGCCGCGGATTAGCGTCAACCCCAAGCCTTAAAAACTAACCCAGCTTCGAAACCAGCCCCAGCTTCGAAACTTAGCCTAGCTTCGAAAACCCAACCATTATCTAATCTGGAGACAGATATGGGCACAGTCGAGGTAGTGACCTTTGACCCAAACACTGCGATCTCGAAAATTTTAAACATATTTGGATTGTCATTAAGGATCTTATTAATTTCTGTCCGTTAGTAGCATTTTGAAAATTTGACCTTTGAATTCTTAATGACGTTTGTTCTCAAAAATATTTCAACATGATTAGGATGTCATAAGGATCATTTCAGTTAAATTTCAGCTCAAGTGGAAGGCATTTTGAAAATTTGATCTTTGACTCTTAATGACCCTTGATCTCCAAAATATTTCAAATTGTTTAGAATTATCATAAGATTCAGTTTTCAGTAAATTTCGGCTCAATTGGAATGCATTTTGGAAAATTTGACTGTCAATTCTAAGACCTTTGATCTCGAAAATATTTCAACATCTTGAGGATGTCATAAGGATCATTTCAGTTTAATTCAGCTCAATCGGAGGATTTGCAAAAGATGACCTTTGACCTCTTAATGAACTTTGATCTCGAAAATATTCAACATGTTTAGGATGTCATAAGGGCATTCAGCAAAAATTTCAGCTCAATCGGAGCTTTTGAAAGGTTTGAACTTTGACCCGGAATGTCCTCCATTAACTTGTATGGAAGTTATAACATGCACAGATAAAACCAAGCACCAATCTACCATATCAGAAAACTATGTCCGTATTTATCTTTTTCATTTTCTTCATTTTATTTTTTTGTTACAATTAATAAAGAGTGGAATATATTATAACCATGATACGCTACAAAATCAACTTTAATATTGTTATCAACTTTAATATTGTTTTATTTCGCTTTTCTTGCTAAGGAGAAAAACATAGAACCGCCCACATAAGCCATATAATGAAACCTCCCCGGGAAATGTAATCGCACTGAAGTACGATTTTTTTGCACTTCATCAATCGAGTAAAGTAGTTACATGATTTGCTTTTGTTTTTTGACGTGATTTGCGGCTAGCCAGACATAATACTTTAAATGCGGTTTCAAACAACCAAGGGTGACTTGACCGGACAAGCGAATTGAACGGGAGCGCTTTGCAATTAAATATTAAATCCCCCTACACTAAAGTACAGGACTAGATGATAGGTTGAAGCGGAGTTGTGACTCTGCAGTACGTGTACGTTTGAAATCAATTCCTAATATCTCCTATATCGATGTCTGATTCCTCATGTAAGTAGATTTAACCTTTTCTTCGAAAATGAATGTAAGTAGGGTTGCAAAATTCCCGGGAAATTTTCGAGCGGAAAAATTCCATGGAATTTTGGGAATTACGGGACAAATTTATGGAAATATTGGGAAATTTCGGGAATATGGGAATTTCAAAGCTTTTGAAATTGATACCAAAAATAAGATCCTTTTGTTCAAGATTAGGGCACTTCTCAATTTTATATTAGCTGAAGGGCCAACGAAAATACCAACATATGAAAAGTTCTCTACTAACGGCCAAATTACACCACAATTGTTACGTTCCCTTTATATTTTAGAACCAAGGCGAGGGCCAATATGGCGGGCTGGTGGATTGGGCCATGGGCCGGCTATGCTTCAGAAGAACATACAGAAAAAACAAGTATGTTTTAAACAAATGAGAAAATGAAAAACCACCACTTAAATTTAACAAAAACAATACATGTTTGGGACAAGTTATAAGTCTATCCACTCACTGTACCTTGTAGGTTTGTATTTCTGTAAACCACCCCACCTGAGTTTATGTCATATTTTGTGAGAAACTTCAAAATCAACTTAATAAAATGTTGAGCGTCTTTAAAAGGTATAAAAATTTTTAGTGAATGCAAACATCCAGCTGATTTCAGGGTTTTTTTGTTAATACAATTTCCAGGAATTTTCTTTCTTATTTATAGTCCATTTTGGTTTTATTTTACGTTTTCACTAGAATAGAATTGAAATTTGAATTTCCATAAAAAATCTGATGTAGCCATGGATGAAAATACTTCATGCATGTTGTAACCTTTTTGGGTACTACTACCACCTGAAATTCCTGTTCATTTTGCAAGGGGTTTGTAAACCCCGATCTTGTCATTATCAGATAAGTAATAATTAGGGGTATTTATTATTAAAACAATGACATAAACGCCTTCCTCAGATCCAAAGAAAAAAGTGGCATTAAATATATTTTACAGATAATAAAATGTTTACACTTCAATAATGTGTGAATATTCCTTGTTAGTTAGGATGGGTCATATCTCTGTGCTGAATACAGTATCCAAAAATTGAAAATTTAACATAATTACCCGTGAACCAAAATTAAATCTGTCTCCAGACAAATCTTCAGGATTTTGTAAATTTTGTTGTAATAAGCTGATCAAAAGTAGTCTTTGCCCGATTTAGACACAACTATTCAGTGATTATTTCAAGTTAGGTTAGCAAAAAGGGTGCAATCTAGAAAATCCTCAAAATGACTAGATATTTGTCCGATAATGCCTAATAGAAACTAATCAAAATTGACCACATGTTACAGATGCAATCAGAGGTCCTAACACAAAAAATATGTAAAAATAGGTTTAAGTCTAATCCAAAAGCTACAAGACTTTACAAATATTTTGTGTGGTGACTTGGGGAATGCCCACATTTGACCTTCAACAATTTTCGGCTAGATTTATGTGAACGCCCTCAATGACTTGTAAAACTTAAAAGGCTGTATTAATTGGCCTGTAGCAATATTTCATATTCTTAATTAGCAAAAACAGTACATACTTGAAAGAAATGCTTAGCTAACATGGTTTGTAATTGTCCTGGGGAAGAGAATTTTAAATGTTTAAACTGAAAAAAAAATGGCAAACTTGAAAAATTTCGAAAAATTCTCAATATTCCGGGGCCTTCAAATTCCCGGAAAGTTTCCGGGAAAGTTCCAAAATTACCGGAACTTTCCACCCCTTGAAAACCTCTAAATGTAAGGCTTTACCAGCTAACTAAGAATTCTGGCTCGTGCAGACCCAAGGTTAGGTGCATCATACTGGCATAATACAGGGCGAGCGAAAAACCGAACCCAGCGGCCCGATTTGTGCAAAAAAGGCCAACTATCTCTGCCCAGGGAGTGACCTTGAAACACTATCTGTGTATTTTTTTCACCCAATATGGAAGCATGATTCAGGGGTCCTTAGGAACAATTTGGTGTTTATAGCTCTGGAATTGCGGGAGAAGAAGGGATTTTCTAGATTTTACACCAAAAAATTAATATTTCTCTTCAAATTCACTTGAACCCAATTCTGTGATACACCCCATTTGAGGGCTGGGCCAATGGTCCTCTGGATTGAATTTGGCTTATATTGGCGCTAATTGGCACAAGCGTTTAGCACTAGAAGCATTTTTAAGCTTTAAGTGGGAGAGCGTGGTCTAGTGGTTGAGGGGTGATGCCCGTGGCGCAAATATACCAAACAAAAATCCCGGGTCGAATCCCGGTTGGGGTCACTTGATGGATTTACTCGGGTTGGCTCAATACGGGATTTACTCTTGTATACGAGCTATTGATTAAAGACAGAATACGCTCTTCATCCATGGTTCACTTGGAATGGGGAAATGAATCATGAAAGCATACAGTCCTGCGGAGGGGACGTTAAGCCGTCGGTCCCGATTGTAAGAGAGTCACAACTGTAAATGTACATCGCAGAGTTCAGTGTCGAATAAGAGTAGGGTGTAAAACCCCGACTGTTTCCAATCCGTCCCCACGTCTAAAAAAAACGCGGGCCCTGTGAGGAGCGTCCGTATAATAGATACACGCGGGGCCCCGGATCAGCTTACACAGTTGAATAAAGCCTGACACCACCACAAGCCATTACGAATGACTTGTGGACACGTAAGAAGAAGGAAGACGCTTTACGCGACGTGTTTGGCCAGAAGAAGAAAAAATAGACGACTCCAGGATACGATGCACTAGTTTCAATTGACCTTTGACCCTTTAACGATTTGCTCACAGAGCCAGGGGTCGCTGTGGACTCTTTTTACACTGTCATCGATGCCTACCAGATGGCATAGTTAGATAGGTCAATTAAGCTTTTTTTATATTTGACCCTAGATGACCCATTGACCTTTGACCCCATATTGTGCACATAAGTAATAGAGCTTTTACCAGTGGTCTTTGTGCAGCACATTTGCATATATATCTACTTTGGTTGACGAGCTATAGCGTTTTTGCATATAATTAGCTCATTTGCATATCTTGCACGTGACCCCTGGGCCAATATTCTGTCACATGCTTCGTCTCTACATATCGCAACTTTTGCACAGACATCACCTATACAAGTGGTATCACGATTTTGCGATATATCAATTTTGCATATTAATTGGTAACTGCCGCATTTTTGAATGTTAATGAGTCTCGATAGTAATTCTGGTGTACAGGCTGTATACCTGACCAAAGACGATGCTCATGAGGAATTTTCGTACGTAGCACACCTAATCTGTAGAAGTAGGCCTCAAAAAGATTTTTTAGTTTTTGACCTCTATTGACCCCTACGAAAGGTCAAAGGTTCAAAAATATTTACTTTACACCCCTGAGTAGCTTGGGTCAGTGGTTCTTCTGACCAATTTTGGTTATAAAATGATTTCATGAGTCCAATACCCAAACTTATTGGTCAAGCCATGAGTTGAAAAAAATATTGGCGAAGACGAAAGTCGTGCCCAATATTTTTCAACTCATGGCGAGACAATAAATTGGCATTGGACGAAAAAGAATCCCATTTTATCATTATTATGTTTTGAGCATCTTGTGTTCCTATATACTTACCATTTCATTTAAAGTAGGTACATGTAAAAGGAACTCATCATTATAAGCTATAGACGATGATGCATGGAATATGCAGAGAAAAAAATACCAATAGACACTATGAAACTATAACACTTAAAACCGCAAAGCATGGAACACCAAATGTGGGACCACACTATTAAAGACATAGAATAACCTAACACCGGACACCATCAAACACCAGGAACCATCAAGGCGTGGGACCAGCCAGGGCATTCGAATAAAAGATATCAAACAACAGGAACCATCCAAACTGCGGCACCACCCAGACATGGAACCACCAAAAAACACCCAAACACCCAACACTGAAACCACCAAACACTGGGAAACACCCAACACTGGGACCACCCAAAACTGGGAACAACCCAACACCTGGAAACCACCCAACACGGGAACCAACCAAACACTGGAACCACCAACCACTGGGAACACCACACGGGAACCTGACCTCTACACATGGATAGCGGGTCAGAGGCGCCGATTGAAACAACAGGAAGTTGGTTTTCGCCCTCTACAATATGGACTTGGGAAACCAAGCATACACCTTGTCAAAAAATAGAAAATATGTGTGGAATGTGGCAGTGCAGCAGCACAGGTGTATGCATTGTTCCGCCATATTCTAGAGGTCCCAAAACCAACTTCCTGTTGTTTCAACGGCGACATCTCAACTGTGCGGCAGCCCGGTATCCATGTGTAGAGGGTCAGTGTACTGGAACCACCCACGCTGGGAACCATCCAAAACACTGGAAACCATCCAACGCTTGGGGAACCATCCAACACTGCGGAACCATCAACACTGAGAACCCATCCAACACTGGGACCACCAACCACTGGGAAAACAATCCAACACGGGAACCATCCAACACTGGGAACAGGGGGGTTAGGACATGCCCAACCTACAGCTAACAGCACAAAATTCAAAACAGCATCAACTTCAGGTTGCTAGTCTGTTTCAAAGACTTACGGTAGGAGGGCGGTTGCGCTCTTACGCATACGAACGGTACCACACAGACTTGATTAAGGACTAGGCTTGTCCGAAATTTAAATCAAATGACCGTTATGTTAATTAACACTCTTTTGCAACGGGGTTCATCACTAACCCCGAAGGATTTTGAAGTCAAATATTGTTTCTTATTATCATGGTATTACTAAGATCTTTCGACAAAGGTTTAAGAGATGAGTTTTAATGTCATGGGATCCGAAAGACTGCCATAGTAAAGCACGTAGCAGTTCCCCACATTACCGTTGGAATCCCCAATGCCAAATCGAGCAAATCGGGTCCTCCCCCCTGCTGGGAACCATCAACACTGGGAACCATCCAACACTGGGAACCCTCCAAACACTGGGAACCATCCAAAACACTGGGAACCATCCAACACTGGGAACCATCAAACAATGGGAACAATCCAAACACTGGGAACCATCCAGACATTGAATCACCTACTGTGACAGCAAATACTGGGGAAAACACCCCAAAAATGGAAGAAAGACTGAAACTCACGACCCACCACCACCACCAAAATGAAACCATCCTTAAATGTCGAGAGTTTAGATAGTGGTGCCACTGGCTCACAGCGCGCGCAGTATTTCGCATGGCCAATTTTGTTTTTTTTTTGATATTTTTGGCATATATTGCATTTTTATTACAGGTGCGGAATATGGGGGTTTCGAGATTGCCGATTTGAATTTCGTAATGATTTCTAAAAAACGTTCAAAAAAAAAATGCTACCGGAGACCGAGTGTATAGCGCCCTCCTTTCCTGAAATTTTTCATCCTATCAAAA
>JAMKCH010022685.1:0-35557 GCA_023653785.1 Ophioderma brevispina | reverse complement strand
TAAATGCGCAAATGATGCTTTTACACATAAGGAAATAAAATACACGAAAAATCAATGAAAAGCATGTGTAAATTTTCCTTTTCGAGGTAAAGTTTAAAATAAGAGGACTAAGCCGGTTTTTTTTTTTTTTTTTTTCCCCCCCAGTTTTTTTTTTGGGGGTATGGTTAAGGTACATTTTGATAAAATGTACTCGTTTAGGGGGTAGCAAATAATGTAAAATTACTGGTTTATAGGGGAGTAAAATTAAAAACCAAAAAACTGTTAAGGGTAGCAAATTTCAAAACCCAAAGTAATTGTTTAGGGTGGTAGCAAAATCAACCAAAATAAGTGCTAGGGTGTTTTTCTTGCCAAGTGAACTACGCGCTTAGGGTACGGTTTGGAGGCCATACACGAGCATGAATACGCCCTGGAATACAAGGTTGCCCCCCCCCACCCTCCCTCCGGCGGGAAGAACCCACACGCAAAAATACACCGTTCAGTGTGTGAATCGGCCCTCCCTAAGTTTTGCCAAAAGACGACTAACAAATTTTAGGAAAGCCAAATTTTAATTTCTCAAAATTAATGTCAAAATGCACCGGAAAGATATGAAAGAAAACAGCTCACTTTTGGAGTTTTCTCATCAATTTTGTAGGTAGTTTGAGGACAAAAGCAAGTATTCGGCAACTGTTTTCAACGTTACAAATGTTTCATAGAGATAGATAATTATACTATCAATTTATAGAAATAAATTAGTAAACAGAACGAGGAATATAGTAAGCAAAAATGAGGCACACCGATATATCAAATCTAAACATGCGTTACAAAAATAGCACAAAGTTATGATACAGTAGCTGAGGCACCGTTAAATAAATTAACACAGAGTGAACAAGAGGAGCTTCATATTTCTCCTAGTATAATTCGGTCCAGATTAAACATTTCCATAATCCACAGGAACTTTAACAAAAACCAGATAAAAGGAAGTACAATGTTCGTGAAACTAAGTCTTCATGTGAATAAGTACACATATGACATACATGGTGCGAAATGCATGGGCCTACTTACTTCCATATACAGTCTGTCCAAGTACTGTGTTCCTACGACGGTCTGGTAAGTACGTATCCTGATTCTAAAAATGAAAAAAGTTGGCGTTAAATTGAAACCATAGTCTACTGGAGGTCTACAAGAATGCGAACATATCGAGAAAAAAATAGCGATTGCGTATTACTTTCGGTCTGCAAGCACCTAAAAATGTTCCATTTTATCGTTGTTCTATAGGTTCAGCCCCAATTACGATACATATTCAAAACAAAATAGTAACGGACCTCTGATGTAAAACACATCTAGAAACCCCTTTGTTTCCGAGGTATTGAGATTATTTTCATTTACAAATATTATCTATGGAGGAATGATAACGTTAATCTCTCGCGCTATTTTTTTTTTTGTACCAATTTGGATCGGCCATGCAGTGACACAGTGGAACAAGTGACCCGATCACGCTCCAATTTTTCGTTGATGCGTTCACCCTCACCTGAAGCATAATCACCATGTGGTAAACTATGTTATTAATGTTGTAAACTGCATTCGGGGACGTTTTTGTCCATAACACCCAAAGGAAACAATTCCTGGGCCCAAAATTTCACTGGGTAATGACAAAAATATGAACTTCTTCTGATACCAAAATCTCAATTTTGATGGCGTAAAATTGGGGGGGGGGCAAAGTTTTCGATTGGATCACCTACTGTACATAGCCGTAACAAAGTATGAAATGTAAATATTGTTACTCGGTCGAGTAAAAGTTGAAAACAAAATGGCCAACATTTCAACTGACTCAATTTCTCAGCTGAACAGCGGCAGCACTGTGCGATGATTTAATTTATCGATCAAAGTAACACGCGAATTTTTAAAAATTTATTTTAATTAATTTTATAGGTCATTGCTACAAGATATATATTCTGGGACATAATTATAACAGCTATTGTGTAATAGCACCTTAGCCTTGGGAAAAACAGTTGCACACCATGTTGATTGTAAACGGATGAATTACGTAAATTCCGTTGATAAGATTTGGAAAATAACGTGATAGACCAAAACATCCTCGAACAGAGCTTCTGTAGATTGGAGGATACCGTCTGCATTAATTCCTTCAGGACACCACTAAGGTTTACTGCAATGTGTTTAATTCAAATCCGTTATTTTCTTCTGAAAATACCACAGAGCTGTGGTTGCTGTAATAGCTGCTTCTTTTGAAGCAGGCGTTTAGAAGAAGCCATTTGCCGGTTATTAACGTATAGTAACGGAAAGCGTGAAATAAGTCAAATTTAAGGAACGATATTTTCCAATTTTAGGACCATTAAAAGCCGACAAAGGAAAGTGCCTAACCGACCCGTGGTCAGGTGTTTCTCACACTGCCCTGATCTAGTCGGAGTGCTAGAGTGATTTCGTATCGTGTTTACTGTATATTGAGTTTTTATTTGCGTCTTATTAAATTTTCGACGAGTTCCATATTTTTTGAGACCGTTGTATGCTTAATTTTTTTGTGCGTTGAAGAGGCCACAATTTCAAGAAAACGGGAGGGTAATTACCATGTTAAAGTGTTGTTTTTTTCTTTTTAACAACAAACCATTTTGTAATTCTAACAATTCACCATAATGGTCCATCAAAAGGAGGATTAATAGAAGATTTAAATACCATTTCTATCAAATTATGCCTAAGTCGGAATTTTAAAGGCAATTTAGAAATTGGTTTTTTCTTTAAAGGTAGCTATTTGTAAGGCTTCATTTTCACTTGTAACTTAAAGCAATATTAGCACATTTTTTGAGAGCGCCCCCTAATTTTCCAAAAATTTGATATTTTTGCACAGTTACGTTGGTAATGTCTAGGAAACTATACCTGCGAACGAGGAATGTAAAAAATGCGTATTTATCCACAAAATAAGCGATTTTGTAAGTAGAATTGGGATCCCGATTGACTTAAAGACACTACAGTGATTTGAAAACAATATTTGAAATTTGCATGAATAGCCTTCAAAGTGAAGGATAAGTCTGTGGAATCTTCATTAGTGACCTTTTTAAGTGTCGAATTGACAAGAAAGGAAGAAAAAGGCCGTGTCCAACGCACGAGTCTCATTCAATTACGTGTTGTAGTCAGTGTCGTCGGACGTTAATGACTAAAATCTTGATTCTGTCCATTATTAGGTATGCTTCTGGTCTTATCATTTCCAGGGATGTTAGGTATTGTACCTCTTACATAAATGCAAAAAATCTGATTTTTGATGATTTTTATCGATTTGCTGATTTAGCAAATCACGATAGTGTCTTTAACGGCAGAGATGGAAATGCTACGTTTATGTCCGTCATGGGAATGAAATAGTGCCACCTCGAGGAAAAAACCTCTAACTTGACGTCTTGAAACAACTATTAAACAACAATAGATGAGCGTAGACCGTACATGCGCGCTATTTCGGCTATTTCACATGAAGGCCGTTTCCGCCAGCCCGTTGAATTATTATCTGGCATCCCGTAATCAATTATTCTAGTACAAACTTCCTTCGTGGTGAACCATAGACATTTTTGAGCTACCATTACCAGGTATATAGTTTACTAGCAGTTACCAATTCAACCGTGTAAAAATCTCCAAATTTGTGAAAATTGGGGGCGCTCTTCAAAAAAATTTGTAAATTGCTTTAAAAAACATCAGGTAGTTTCAGTCAACGTTTACCCAAAAAAAAATCAAAAAAAAAAAAAAAAAAAACCCTTTCTTTTTTTAATGTTAAAATTATTAATGAAAATTTTTCATTCGCCTAAGTTTTTATTCAAATTGAAATAGAATGACTGACGATTGATGCAGTATCCAAACGTGAACATGAGTCATTAAAAGCAGTAAACGCGAGTCACACATAGATGACCACTTGAAAAAAGAAAAGCCAATTTGAGTGTTTTGCCTCATAGTAGAGCTGCAGTACACTGTTACTACTCATGATTGTAGACATCTTTTGCAAGGTCCCCCCATATTTCTCATTTGAGAAGCCATGAAGGAGCAGTTAAAAACATAAATTTTTTCTGTAACGCGGTCAACAACGTTGTTGTTACGTACCAAAACAATTTATAATGTGGTACATGTCATCCAATTTCATGAATTTTGTCAAAGTGTAGCGCGAGTAACAGGACTTCCCATGCAGGGTTGTTAGCGTGACAATGTGATTAGGCCAGAAAAAAATAATAATTTGTCTCAGCTTCCCGCTCGCATTGCTTTTAACTATTTAGCGCGTAGCCACTACGAGCGAGATGTTTTTCTGCCGCAAATGTGTTATTTAAGGTTTTTTTATTTCAGTGAAAACTCGATACTTGTTTTAGTAACACGAGTGGAAACCACAAAAGTTGCAAAACCATGTTTTGTAAACGGAGAATACGTTAAATCCGTTGATAAGATGGAAACACGTGTAGACCAAAACATCCTTACAGAGCTTCTGTAGATTGGAGGATTACTCGTCTGCATTAATTACTTTCAGGACACCTACTTAAGGTTTACTTCAATGTGTTTAATTGCAAAAATCGTTATTTTCTGCCAAATAACCAGCAGATGCTGTTGGTTGCTTTAAGATCTGCTTCGTTTGAGAAGGCGTAGAAGCCATTTGCCTGTTAAGAGGTAAGTAACTGAAGAGTGAAAAATATTTTGTCAAATTTAAAGGACGATATTTTCCCAATTTTCAACAAATATAAAATGCCTAAAAATGAAATTGGCCATAACTCATCAGTGTTCACGTGTTCCAACTGCCCTGATCTAGTCGTAGTGCTAAAGTTGATTTGTATCGTTTAATTTTTTTAAAATAAGGGTTATAGTCTGAGTTTTTTATTGCGTCACTTCATTAAATTTTTCGACGGCTTCCAGATTTTTGAGGACGTTGTATGTTAATTTTTTGGTGCGTTGAATGAGGCCAAATTTTAAGAAACGTGCGGGTAATTCCATGTTAAAGTGGTGTTTTTTTCTTTTAAAACAACTTTTGTAATCTACAATTCACATATGGTCCATCAACAGGAGGATAATATGTAAGATTAAATACATTTCCTATCAAATTCTGCCCTACAGTCGAATTTTAAAAGGAAAGTTCGATTTGGTTTTCTTTTAAAGTTTTTAGCTATTTTTAATGGTGAACTTTTCACTTTTAACTTCAGCAATATTAGCACATTTTTGAAAAGAGCGCCCCCAATTTTCAAACGTTGATTTTTGGCACCGTTACGTTGGCATATTTGTCTAGGAACCTATACCAGCGAACAGAGAATGCTAAAAAAGGCGTATTTATCACAAAATAAGAGCGATTTTGTCATTTCGAATTGTGATCCCAGATTGGACTTAAAGACACTATCAGTGATTTGAAAAATATTTGAAATTTGACGGATAGATTCAAAGTGAGGATAAGTCTGTGGAATCCTCATAGGTACCTTTTTCAGAGTAGAATTGACAGAAAGGGAAGAAAAACGGCAGTGTTCCACGATACGGATTCTATCCATTCAATTACGTGGTTCAGTAAGTGTTCGTACGGAAGTAATAACTAAATTCTCCGATTCTGTCCTTTATTAGGTTGCTTCTGGTTTCATCATTTCGGGTATGTGTTAGGATACCTGTAATTCTTACATACATGCAAAATCTGATTGTGAGATTTTTCGATTTGCGTGATTAGCAAATCACTGATAGTGGCTTTAACGGCAGAGCTGGAAATATAAGTTTATGCCGGTCAATGATGAAAGTGCCACCTCGAAAAATTAACCTCTAACTTGACCTGCTTGAATTGAAACAACTAATAGATGAGCGTAGGCACAGTACATGGCGCTATTTTCCCGGCATTTCACATTGGAAGGCCGTTTCCGCAGCCGTGATTATTATCGGGGATCACCCGATAAAATTATTCTAGTACAAAAATTGCCTTCGTTTGTGACACATAGACATTTTTGAGCTTAACCATTCACAGGTATAGTTTCCTAGAACAGTTACCAATTCAACCGTGTAAAAATCTCCAATTTTTGAACAATTGGGGGCGCTCTCAAAAAAATTTGCTAATATTGCTTTAAACATCAGAGTTTAGTTCAGTCAACGTCTACCCAAAGGTTATAAATTATTTACTGAAAAATTTTCATTCGCCTAAGTTTTATTCAAATTTGAAAATAGTGATGAGATGATGCAGTATCCAAAAAGTGCACATGAGTCATTAAAAAGCCAGTTTGAACGCGATCACACACTAGATATGACCACTTGAAAAAAAGAAAAGCCAACATTGAGATGTTTGCCTCATAGTAGAGCTGCAGTACACTGTTACTAACTCATGAGTGTAGGAATCTTTGCCAAGTCGGGTCCTATCTCATTTTTTTCCTTGAGAAGAAATGAAGGAGCAGTAAAAACATAATTTTTTAGGTAACGCGAGTCAAAACGTTGTTGGTTTAGTACCAAACAATTTATAATTGTCGGTACATGTCATCCAATTTCATGAATGTGTCAAAGTGTAGCGCGAGTAACATGGAACTTTCCATTGAGTGTTGTTAGCGTGAAAATGTGACTTAGGCCAAGAAAAATAATTAATTTGCCAGCTTCCCGCTCGCATTGCTTTTAAAATATTTAGCGAGTAGCACTACGAGGCGAGGATGTTTTTTCTGCCGCAAATGTTTTACTTTGTTAAGGTTTTTTTATTTCAGTGAAATGATTTACTTTTTAGTAACACGATTTGGAAACCAGCAAAATTTGGAAACCAACATTATACCTCTACAAAAACCCGTTACCCGAGTGGGGGTAGTCTTCCACAGAGGGGTTTGTATTCTGGTGGACGTGTGTTGTATCGTTTAGAATTTTTTTCTGTAGAAAGACTGTGGACCAGCCGGCGACAAGATTTTGAAGTTGATACCACATTTTTATGGATGTTTTGCGGAGTTTGTATGACATTGGCGCTCTCAATATTTTCTGGTTCAATTTCATGTTTTTTTTCTGACATTTGTCGGGAACAATGATCTGCGAGTGAGTTTCACCAAGAAAGGTGGCATTGTGTTACGAAACTGGGCACTTCAAGACACTAATCAGGGATCAGCTATATCAGATATATATATATATTTATATACCCTATTATAGATAATATAGAGGATAGAGATATTATTATATTATATATATATATTATTCATAAATATATATATTTGGAAAGCCACAGCCTACTATTCCTACTATTGAGTGTATAATGAATGTTATTTCGTATAGATTTTCATTTTTGTGACCCTTGTGAACAAGTAACATAATCAATTGTCAATAATAAAACATGTAGGGAGTCATGTCATCCAGATATAAATTTGTGCCATCACCAATCGATTCGGTAGATGAAAAGCTGGATTATTTCTTGAGTCAAAAGTAGTACCTTTCGTAAATATTACTTCTCAAACCGGATTTATGACTTCCCCTAAATGCGTTACAATGTTTAAAGGTTTTCTTCACTGTTATTATAACGAAGATCTCTGGCTAATTTTTTGTGTGTGAATATGTGTGTCTGTTTTTTGATATTTTATCACCACTCTTTAAAAAAAATGCAACGTCTTATATATTCCATATAGTCTTGACAACAATATCGCTGGTGTTTGGGCTTAAAATACGCGATAGTAAGGAATTTTATTTGTCTTAGTGTTGTAGTAGGCTAGGTACTCTATATTATCATTTAGTAGAATTGAATGGTGAATGTGATTCGGTTAATGTCCCCAATTAATTTTTACCCGTAGTACCAGATATTTTTCCGTACTCACTAGATATGAGCCCGTATTACGCAATGCTTACACCAACTTGAAATATGATTTGAAGTCCCTACTTACATGCATTAAAATAGATGTATGATCTTGTTGCATATGTGGAAGAGACTGTTTTGGGTCGGAGGCCCCAGCCTTGGGCTACTTTAATCGGCAGCAGTATCCTTCAGCTCTAGCGTTGATTCGAACGCATCCCTAAGAAGAAATTCCTACAGGATTTCTCAATGGGATCCTCGTTGGATAGGAACTGTGGTGCTGTTCGTTTTTGTTGGGATGGTACTTTTAACGCTTCTGGTGGCCATTCCAATGCCATTTCTTCCTAGAGATCCTAGTGTCAACGTTGTGTTGAGCATCAAACAAGGCCGGAAGAATAGGAAGATCCTTGGAGACAAAGATGGTGTTTCATCAGATGACGTGTGATACTGACCTAAAGCAGAAGGATAGCTTTTTGATAACATGCGAGGTTTGTCTATTTATACTAAACAACTTAGGTTAAGGGACATAAGGCATGAAAAAATTGAAATAATGAAAAGGACTCTTACTGTGAAATCACTTCCACGAGTTTGAAAACAATTTGGATGTTTACCTTTCTGTAAAAACATTTAAAACAGGAATAGTTTCCAGAGGGGGGAGGTGGCAGTTTGTGGCAATTATTGGAACCAGGATTCTGACATTACTGCCACATTTACCAAACTTGAAAAGCTGTTGTCATCAATCCACAACCATTGCTATTGTATATGTGCTAATCCCGCTAATCCATCTTTCACTTGCCAGATCAATAATTTATTACAAGCCTAAGTACAATGCCTGAATCCCGGGGTCTGATGTTTTTGAATTGTTCGCAAAACATGCTGAGATACACTGGTAAATTCTGTCAGGGATGTGGACACCTTGCTTTCTGTTCCATTATGTCCCTTTAAAGACGGCATTTTCGTAATTATATCACCTTCGTGTTGCTTGTGGCTTACTAGAGTATCCTCGAGAAAGCTAATCCTAAAAAGTCCGTTGATTCGATCTTGCCCTTTGGTGTTATGAGCAAATTTTGGTATCACCATATCCCATAAGAAACTGTGCTGTAATTTTCTGTCATTTAATACAATGCAAAATAGCGAATTTTCTAAAGAGACTTCGAATTGTACAAAAAATTCGCTTTTTGTGGGCCGCCAGCTATAGCTGGCAGGACCACTTAGCAATCCGGTTGTGGCGTGTTTTGTATGTGGTGTTTTTATGATGTGTGTGTCAAAATTGTAAGTTTTTTTTTTAAATTTCAAATTTAGCTTATATTCTTTGAATATAGCCGAGCGCGAAGCCGAGAACCGCGAAATTCTAGTTTTTAGTAAATCAGGGGACGAGGCAGTGTATCACGAAATGTCCTTTAAACCATTTATCAATTCTTGTTTGGTGTCACATTGAAGGAAAGATGCTCAGCCTGCATATGAGTTTGAAATCCAATAATTATAATAACTGCTAGAAGGTTTGGTGGTTTTGTTTGTTGAAACTTAGAGATTTTCACAATACTTGGCTCTCATATAAGGCCTTCCTCAGACTATCATTTGAGAAGAACTTCCAACTTTGTATTAAATGCCTGTGCCCACCTTAAGGCTGACACGTCAGCAACCCTTCCTATGTTGTATGTATGTATGTATGGGTATGTAATGTTGTATGTAATGTCTGTATTTATGTAATGTATGTATGTATGTCTGTCTGTATGTATGTATGTATGTCTGTCTGTATTATGTATGTATGTATGTACTGAATACTGTATGTTATTTATGTCTGTATGTATGTATGTATTCTAGAGTATACTTGTGGGAGATTTTCTGGTAGACATTGTGGGAGTATTTTTACAATTGTGGGGTATTTTTTTCTTCATTGTGGGAGTATTTTTACTAGAGTTACTATGTCACGAATTGTCCTATAACGGAGTAAACTGTAATCTAGTAATTGAGGATTTTCCGTAAAAGATAGAAAAGAGGATTTTTCTAGTTTATAACTATATAGGCCTGCGGCGCAATCCTGCTTGGCTAAGAAAATTGAGAAAAACTCTAAAAAAATGAAAAAAAATGAAAACATCTTAAAAATTCTGAAAGTGGTCTTTTTAAAGAAAAATCTCAAAACTATATGGTTTTGAATCTTCCATATAGTTTGAAAAAGTGTATTTTTCTGAAAAAAAGTCTAAAAAAGTGTTTTATTAAGAGATTTTTCAGTGAAACTACCACAATGTAGCTCTGTAACATGTGGTATGTATATATTATGAAGTATATGTATTTGGTGTAGTAAAATTTATAGTTTTAAGACAGTTATACCGAGACATTTAGTCATTTAAGACGTTATAACCGAGAAATTTACAGTTTTTCAGACAGTATAAAGAGAACTTTAAGTATTTAAGAAAGTCTCTAACGGAAATAACGCCAATATATTTGAATATATAGTCCTCTCTTATATGAACTCCATATGTGTATATGTACGACTCCTAAAAGCATTTTTTAACAGTGTTGTTTTCTGTGTCTTGTATATACCTCACTTTTCTACCAGTCGTTAGACGGATCTGAGCGACCATCTGTGCTTTACATGTTTTATTGGTCATCGAGGTAGCGTGCTCAGTGTTTTTTCGCGCCTTTCTATTAAATACTTCCAGTTGCATTTGGTATATCACCTAAGCGTGCGCCTGCTTAAACGGTAAGATACTTCAGACTAGATATAACTAATCGCTAAACAAGCTAAGATACGGGGCGGAAAATGGGGTTTGCCATCTGCTTTTAGGGCTGCAAGCTGGCAAAATGCCATGTTGTAAAAGGCCAACCGTCCACAACCAATATAAATAGGGCTTTAAAACGGCTAAATATCAATAAACGTTCATTCTTGGTATAAAAAAAAACAAAACATTTAACGCATTTTGAGAATATCCGTCAGTTTTTAGGCCTAACACCGACTTCTAATTCTCATAAGAAGTACTAAATACCACACATAAACTTATAGTAACTGTGTTTATGAACCCCAATTCCCCAAAATACCAAAATAGTAGCACAGTGCGGTATTTGCTCAAGACTTATATGAGGCGATGATGGTTTTTAGGGAGATAGAAAGGGATGCCGTGGTCCAAAATAGTTCTTTGATTATATGGATAGATTAATATGGATGGGCCAAGTAATTGACAAAATCAATATTGCATCTATGAAGCTCGATAAATTAATGTAAGAATTATCTTGTGTATATCACCTAAAACAGTACAACTAGGACAAAATTCTACATCTTCCGGTTGACGGCCATTTTGCTACGCTTGACTAAAATTATTTGATGGAGCACTCCATGCTTCCGTTGAGTCCGGGCTTGCAAAATCAGAAAATCGAAAAAATCATCAAAAATCAGATTTTTGGCGTGTCTGTAACAAGTACAGGTCATCATCCGTCGGCTGCTGAGGGCATGCGTTACAAGATTCTCCGCACAGGTCTATCTTTGGCAAGTGGGGGGGGGGGGGGGCCCCGGCCTATCTGCTCAGCTTGCATCTGCCTTTATCATACCTAGCACCTGGATGTAGGCTAAATAAAAGGTGCGTGGACGTCCAGGTCTCCGTTTTGCCATGAGGTGGAATGTAGAGAGCGTATCTTATAGCAGGACTCTTACTCTGGCAGACGAAGGATGGTCCAAGGAGGAGGAGGAAACTCAGCTGGCGATGTCTTACCAGGTGGATAAGAGGCTCAGTCATTGAATATAAGATGGTTTTTGAGACACGGTCTTTCAGTTTTATGTCCAGCATAAGCCTATAGCAAGAGGTGCAAATGCGTGATTTGCTTTCCTGTCTTGTGGAGTACACACAGGATTCAAAGCCATAGAGTAGGATGGTCACAGGTAGTGTTGAATAATTGGGGGGGGCTTTTCCACAGACGTTCTAGCTTCAGAAGACACTCCATGCTAATGCTTAGCGTCTTTTTAGGTCGCTTGCAGTAGATGACATTTTGGAGCCAAGACATTTGAAATCTGCCACATGGTTGATGGATTCACTCAATAGACGTGAAGTGTTGGATGAGGATGACAATTTGCAGTCACTTGTACTCTGTCTTGGATATACTTATTGTGAGCCAAGATTTTCTGCTGCCTGTTGCCAGTATTGGTCAGCTGGGTTGTGCCTCGGAAGAGTGGATTCCAGCAGGGCAATATCATAGCAAAATCCAAGTCATTCAATACTTTGGATGGGTATAGTCTGGAGCGGCTGGACGAGGGGTGGTTTGGTGTTTGGGAGGGTTTTTTTGGGGTTTACAATTCGAGTCACAATCTGATGGGATTCTCAGTAGAAAGTCCTACTACTCATGGTGAAAAGGAATGAGCTAAAAACATCCCCTGACGAACTCCGGTGTGACCTTCGAAGGATCCGAATGGTTACCGTTGACCATTACTGCATTTTAGAATTGTTGTTGTATAGCACATTTATGGCATGGTTCACTACTGCTTCCGGTATTCCATAATGCGCATCACAGAAAGAACATAAACTTTCCACTGATGGAATCAAAGGCTTCCTTTAATAAAGTCTATAAGTGACTGTTAAGAGGAAGTGGTAGTCTTGGAAAGCTTCCATGATTCTTCTAGGATTGTGGATATGCTGGGACAATTCTTCCAGAACGAAATCCAGCTGGTTGCTCTTAAGATGGGGTCCAATGATCTTTGATTCTGTTTAGAAGGATCTTGTGTAAACCTTGGCTTGTATTGGACAGAAGAGAATTCCTCTATAGTTGGTTCATCAGGTAAGGTTCCCTGTTTGGGGGGTTAGGTAGAGGAACAATGATGCTAGTGGTCCACTGGCTGGTGGTAGAGTGAGAGTGGTGAATACTTCAGTACAAAAGCAATTTTGAAAATAACTTAGCCTGCATAACAACCATTTATGGAGGCTTCAGATTTGTAATTGAAAGGTCAAGTCCGGCGCGGCCTTATTGTCTTCATTTGCCTATGGCTAGTGCCGTCTCCTCTAGTGTTGGGGGATTGTTTCGATGGGCGATCTGTAGAAGCGGTGGAGGCAGTTCAAATATAGTGAACAGGGGTGGCTGTTGTTGAGAAGGAAACTGAAATATTCTAATTCTGCAAGTAGGTCCTTCTCACTGTTGGTGGGTTGCCATCTCTTTTGTTGACTTGACAAGGTGTTTTCTTGTCCTTGCCGGATAGAATGGATGATTTTCTATGGGTGGTATAATCTCCCTTTGAGTCAGCCAGTTCTGAGATCTTCCATTTGTTTGTACAGCATGGCTGCCTCATCTGACTTGCAACTCTCATTCAAGCTGGAATTAAGCCTTTTCCAAAGTTCTGTGGACTGCTTAGACTTGGAAACCAGGTATTTCTTTTGGGCTCATCCCCGCTGACTTCAGTGGATAGTAGTTGTCAGTTACCCAGCTCGGCATGCCACATGGTCTGCGTTTGCCAACAACCTTCTCAGCTACCTCTGCGACAGCATGTTCAAATTGTTGGTACCTCTGGGTGATTGGTGCTGATTTATCGTAGCACTGGAGGGCTTCAAATCTGTTGGACAATTCCAACTGGAAATAGTCTCTTGTGGATGTATCTTGCAGTTTCTTCCAGTCGAACTTTGGTCTTATGAGAGGTTTCCCTCTGGTAGTTCTAAGGCTGCAGACGAGCAAAATGCTGACGATCCGGTGGTCGGAGTCTAGTTCTACTGAGTTGTAGGCCCTGCAGTTCCTCAAAGAGTTAGACCACTTGTTGTTTATTAAGATGTGGTCCAGCTGGTGCGTTGCCCCTGCTGGATGCATCCATGTCCACTGACGCTGCTTAGGTTGTGGAAATTTCATCTGTGCTGGACGAAGTTTATGTACAGGTACCCAACATATTCTACAAATGATTGGGCCAGAAGCAACCTAATAAGGACAAAATCGGATATATTAGTTATTACTGTCTGTTCGGATACTTACTACAACACGTAACTGAATGGAGAGTTATATACTGCAGTTTGCTTCATTTTCTGTCAATTCTTCATTTGAAGAAATGAGGGTTCTACTGACTTATACTTCACTTTTAAACGATCTCTGCAAACTTCAAATATTTTGACTCTTTCGTATGAATACTGATAGTGTCTCTAACGAGATGAAATTTTATTGTTTACATAAAAAGACATCTGTTTGTTAATATTTATATACCGATTTTACAATTGGGTCTCAAATCCTTTTATATTTTCACACATTTTGAAAAGTAGGCAGCCAATAGGCCTATAACGGCGCAGAGTATGATTACCCCAAACAGCTCCCCCTTTACAAATAGGTGAAGTGGGACAAGCGAGATAAAGTGTCTTGCCCAAGGACAAAGACACGTTGGCCATGGCGGGGCTCGAACTCGCATTTTCAAAGGTCTATAGTGATCATGAGTTCTGCTCTTATCTACTGGACCACACGTGCTCTTTTACCCCCTTTCCTATCTCAAAATGCACAAGGATGACAAAGGTACACTCTTAAAAATAAACCTGTAAAAAAACAGCGTTTTGATTGGCAGTTCGGATCCACAAACGCGCAGAACGTAAAATAACTGGAGCCGTAAAATACGAAACCAATGCAGGGAACGTAAAATAACGGCGTGAAATCTCAGCTTCAACGTTATTCTTGGTTTTTGACTTGTTTAAACAATATTAAGAATTAAAAACGTTATTACAATTTTTCTTACCAAATTTGTAGCTATGACATCATACAAACGTTGTACTTACGTGAAGTTACGTCACCACATGGTTGTTAAAAAGTTATATTCCAGACAAACTATTTTGAGAAACAAAGCAATAAAGGGAAAACGTAAAGAAATAAAAATTTAAACCAGTATATACTTTGTTTCATAAGGTAATGTACATATTCTAATGTCACGAATTATTTAAACATTATATCATATGAGTGAACTTAATACACGTACCTTACAAAGATTCGAACCAGGGCCTTAAGATTACAAGTCCTAAACCTTATCCACTACACTACATGACTTTACAGGTATCAGATGCTAAAATTAAATATATGTGTACTACTTTCAAATTAAACTAAATAATTACAATACAAAAAGCAGGAATCGAGTTCTACAAGAGTATGTTTAAACTATTTTTAAAAATAAAAGGAAATTAAGATTTTGCATTTTTTATTACGTTACTACGACGTTATTTAACACATTTTATAGGTTAAACGATTTTCATAGTTCATATTCTTACATTAAAAACAAGTAATTTACAAAAGAACGTAATATTACAGAAACATAATAACGGTCAGCGTATAAATGCTACCATTTTTCAAAATATATGTAGTATTATTTTCTAACCACTGTTTATTTACATTTTTCTGCTTCCAAACTGTAATTTTTTGTTAGGTATAAGTAATAAAGCATGAAGATTATTGAATAATAGGGGCTTACCGTAATTAAAAGGTAAAGTCTGGTAAAATTAGGAGCATTTTTAACAGTGTATTAAAAATCAGCAGATCAAGAAATCATCAATAAGTTTTGTGGAGACTCTTGTGCAAGGTCATGTGGGTTTACTGATGAAGGACTACTTCAGTCAACTGTCTGTAAATTTAGAACTTACGATTTTGTTTAAAATTAACAAATGATAGCAGTTTGGAGGCAATTTTTTGCACAGACTCTGATGCGCTATAAAGTATGTTAAAGCAATAATGGCACATTTTTTGAAGAGCGCCCCCAATTTTCAAAATTTGATATTTTGGCACAGTTACGTTGGTGATTGTCTAGGAAACTATACCTGCGAACGAGAATGCTAAAAAATGCGTATTTATCATAAAATAAGCGATTTTGTAATAAGAATTTGGATCCCAGATTGGACTTAACGGCAGAGCTGGAAATGCTACGTTTATGTCCGTCCATGATGAAATAGTGCCACCTCGAGAAAATAACTTGATTTGCCTGAACCAATAAAACAACTAATGGATGAGCGTAGACACATACATGGCGCTATTTCCCGGCTATTTAACATTGGAAGGCCGTTTCCAGTAGCCGTTGAATTATTATCGGGATCCCGATAATAATTATTCTAATTATACAAAATTCCTTCGTTTGTGAGACACAGACATTTTCGAGCTTAACCATTGACAGGTATGGTTTACTAGCCAATTACCAATGCAACCGTGTAAAATCTCATTTTTTTGAAAAATTGGGGGCGCTCTTCAAAAATATGCTATTATTGCTTTAAACCCAACGATAGATCCACCGTGTTTATGAATCTATTTCTCTCATTCTTTTACCACAATGAAGTTTAAAATTACCACTCCCAATAATGCGTGAGGGAAAACTGGAATTCCCGAGGAAATTTCACTCAGTAGTACACTATAATTGTCTTTTTTTTCTAACCAAGTATGATTGATTACTGACCGTTGCGTCTGGTTATGTAGCGGGTTGAAATTGCTTAAGAACGACCTGAATATATCTAAGCAATCGCATTCGGTTCCCCATACCAACGGTGAAAACAGATGCCCATCTTGTGGACTCAGATGAGGACCTGATAAGAAGTGGTCCAAATTGTAACTTCACATGTTCAATGACTCTATTAACAGACCACTGGGGCGAGTGCCAATTGGTAAAACGTTTTTCTATGGAGTGTGAACGTACGCATTATGATGAGATTGCGATTTATTATCAGATGTAAATGTCTGTATATTAAAATGGTCTACTTTGAAAAAATCCAAAATTGTGCTGACAGAAGACGTAAATGTGCAGTCCTGGGGTAGGTACTGGCCTTTTGTATTGTGAGAAAATTTGAAATTCTGTCAACCGTTTGGAAAGAGGGAGTGTTGTTTAGAGCTATAAATTGGATATGTTATGTGATGAAAGTCTTCTCCAGCGCCGAAAGACTTGTTTGTTTTGGTGGGAGGAAAGCGTGGATTTTATGGGATGATTTCTGAGGCATTATTTCAAGAAATGAGGCACATCTAGAGACTTGCCAATCCGGAATATTCCATGTTCCCAAATGGGGTATCATATTGAGGAAATGTATATGAGTGTGCTTGGAGAGAAGTGGTGAATACAATTTACAAAAATATTTGAAATCTGAGGCATCTGGAGGATTTATAACAGAGAACATTTTAGATCATGTATTATATACTGAGAAGGATATAATTTTGTTTGTTTTTTTTTTGTCTCGGACCGAATGTTACCTTTTTATCCTATAATATATAGCTATGTCATCACGTAGCAATTAGAGTAGGAAACCCAATATCATCTCTCATAACCTATCTCTCATGTCTTGTCCAATTCTTTTGAGAACCGGGGGGCGTCGCATGGTGAGGTTGCAAGGGAAGCATTTCTTTGGAAAAGTTTGTTGGTGAAATTTTTGAAAATTCTGAGCAGGTGTTGGCGTTTTGGGGCATTTTGATTTCATGCCTTTGTTTTTGGCATGAATTGTGTTGGCTGAGCAAGATTATTCCTTATGAGATTCCTGCTGTGTGAAGCTGAAAGCCATGCTTATCATGCTGCCTAGAGAGCCTTGTCTTTGCAGCCTAGTCTGATAACACTTAGCAAGTAATTCGTATCTAGCTATATGAAGTTAATGGTTAATCAACGTCAATTATCACTCGCACTCTCCACTTCACAGTTGGGGGTTGTCCGTTGATTTCCGACATTCGAGTGGCTAGCTCTATATTAATTTACAATTTGGTTTTCACTTGACATACTTGGTTTCATTTCGACTTTTATATATCTTTCAACTAGCAAGTGGTGTATATGTTTCAAGTCTTTTCATCCTGCGGACCTAGTCGTGGGAGATATGACTGAACAATACTTTGTGAAGAAATCCCTTTTCAATCAACAAAACATCACAGAAACGATTTGTTTGTTGAACAATATAAACAAATATTGAATACTTACTCGGTATATAGTACTTTTTCACAAAAACTATGATCAGGAACTTAGCCTTTTTAACGTAATTTTTCTTAGTTAATGTGGCAATTAAATATAGTTTAACAGACAAAAACACATATTCATTCTTTGTCTTTTCACATAGAGTTTATTGTCAGATCAAATAAGAACATACTTTCTCTACCTAGTTCATTTACACTTGATCTGGGAACAGTTGTATTGCAATTGGTGTAATTGTTTTTAGTTAGGTTAACACCTCAACTTTGTCCTGGCATGGTACACTTTGGTGTTAACAGATTAAAAGATAACAAGTTAACAGATTTTGACCACAGACATAACCAAAGATTAAATTAATAGTACATCATCATCTAAAGTCCTTTATGAATCAATCAACATTTTCGAGGAAATTGATTCTATTGAGATCTGTTGGCTTAACATATCCTAAGGTATGGGCGGGTCTATTTTTTTCCCGTTCTGTAGCAGCATGCATTGTTTGAAACAATCATTAGTAGGCTATATTATAAACTGCAAATTGCTTACTCAAAAAGCCCCACTTACATGAAGAACTGGTCCAACAAGTTCAAAATGAGAGTGTCGGCCTACTCACACTCACTCACTCACTCACAATACATAACAAGTTAATAACATTGATTTTTTTTTTATTGTGAGAACCTGTATTGATATAAAAAGTTACACAAAGTTTTAAAAGTTTTTCTTAAGATGTTATTTTTCACCTAAATTAACGCATTAAGGCCTACATGATATTCCCATAATCAGGCTCTTATTAGCCAGTTTCATTTGTTTCTTTTTATTTATAAAAAAAGAAAAATTAAAAAAAAAAAAAAGAAGTATTTTTCCACTGCAGCACTTCAATCTACTTCTCACATTTACCAAAGATAACTGAACTCAAAATATGTTTGCTTGCAAACCAGGCAAACTTTATAAGCAATATAACCTTGGGTCCTTATAAATGGCCAGGGCTCTGACCCTGAGTGGTATTTAAATCATTATCAGTGTCATATGAAGTGAAACTTAATGATGGCAATAACGCAACATGTGTGTATTTGCGCTCCCTTTACGCTTGCACTGTGTTAACCTGAAACCGCCCAAATTCTCTCACTCAACCAGTCATAAGTGGCCTTACAAACACCCTGCTATCTCAGAGGTGTATTGAGTTCTCCCACAATTCCCTCAAATAATGTCATGGTGTGTCAGCATGGGTTCCCAAAAAATCCCATTCGTAAAGGGGACCTGTCATGAAAGTATTGGTTGCGGCTTTTCACGTTACTTCACTTCTGGTGTATTTAATAAAGTGATCACCCTTTCCAGGTTGATTATATCTTTTTCCAACAATTTTTGTTTTTTTTTTGTTTCCTCCTCCGTTGCAAATAAGTCAAAATCTGAACAATATTTACGAACTAAATCCTCTTTTAAAACTGTTTTTGCATTGTTTATTATGGTTTTTTTTTAATTGCATGAAAATCATATTATAATGTCTCTGGGGATCATTGATGCTCTGGTTTGTAAGATGGTTTCGACTTGCATTGTGGACTAAAGAAGGTGGAGAATCAAGGTATCAAAACCAATCCCCCATAATACATTGTGTCAAATATCCAAACTAATGCTGGTAAAACAGTGTAACAATCGCGATCTTGTACATTCTGTACATGCAGTCTTGAACTCTTAATACCTCCATCTATTGTGTTATGGGATATGGATGAAATGATTCATAATCTAATCTCATGTTAGCTTTTCAACTAAATCTTGTGTCCAATCTATGGTCTATGAAAACAATGAGTAATCAAATCCAATATCCCATAATAACTTGTGTCAACTAAGCCCGAATAAACAGGCATATAGCAGAATAACAGATGTGATCATCAAGGTCCCATATTGTGTTGTGGGATGCATGCATCATAATCATGTTATTGTCCTTGGCCACTTAAGAGCTCCAAGGGGCTTCTCTGCTATGGGCCTTCTGTTTATTCTCCTAATTAACAATGTGTTTTTTCTTGCTAACTAAATAGATAAAATTTAAATAATTTTGCTTATGCTGTCGACAGAGTTAGTTATAATCCAAAAATTGTTGTAAATGAGAAAAAATCAGCCCAATTTGATATCTTAAACATGACATGTTGTCAATATAGTTTGATTCTTTTGAGGTATTTGGTAGACCGTGTACATGACAGATCGAGAGACCCGGGGGAGGGGGGCACTCTGGGAAGGGATGTGTGTCATCCGACTTCTGAACTTAGGGACTTGGGAACTGATTTTGTCTTTTAAATTAGGGCCTTAGAAATTGGATTTGGAGGGAATATGCAGGCTTTAGAACTGAAGAAAAGTTCATGTTGTCTGGAAAGAGACCCATGAGTATTTGGGTATTGGCCATATTTAGATGGAAAAGGGAACTTTTGGGTATTTGGTATGGGGTGTAGAGGTAGTGCGGAAGCCACGGTGCCCTGGGTTAGTAAGGAAAGGGCACCTGTGTTAGATGAGGAGAATCTTTAGGGTGCTCGGTGGCAGCTGGGAAGGGGCTCTGAGACAGGTGAAAAGGGGGAAGGGACATTGTGGCAGTATAGGACCTCGGATCTCTGGGGAGGTTATTAAAGTGGACACTGTTATAGTTGCAAAGGGGCTCTGGGGTAGTGAGGGCCATAGGTAGGTGACAAAAATTTACTACTACTACAGGTTACGTCTGATAAGGTTCCGTACGGAACCAAACAACCCTAACCTTGGTACCCCCGTCGCAAATCGCGAAAGCCGAGAACCGCGAAATTCTAGTTCCGTATTGAAATACGTGTTTACACAATTTGGCACTCGACGACCCTCTAAAGAAGATAAAAATCTAAATCGATGATAGTAAGCTATGTTTCTTTTTTCCTGTTTTTAAAATGATGAAATCGCGATTTGTTGGATATAACTTTCCGTATGTCTGTTACAATCACGAGCAATCTTGTAGGACTTTCACTTGTCTACTTAGGTCATTATCATAACCATGCTATCCCCCCACTGCGCGGGGCGCTAGAACAGTGGTTCTCTGGCCTTGTAGTGCTAAATATAGGAGTTTCACAGGCCTGATTTGCACGCTTGCCTGATAGTTGCCGTGCATTGTTTAAAAATCCTTATTTCTACGAAACGGTACGATTTGTGATCCCGGTTGTTCTTCATACAAATATTTGATCAATATGACAATTTTGTGGGGCTGGAATGTATGAACATTTGTCGTACGTACAACTATGTACAGGGGACAACAATCAATGGGAATTGTCTGTCTGCCGATTCCCGTAATCAGATTTTCACGTTCATTCATCACACTCCGTTTGGAGCTTCCGCGGTTGAGAATATTACCCGAGCTTCGACAGCTAAGGGACATAACAACGGCCCCATAATGCAGTGGGCATACAGCAACCAGCTATGCTATGCATAATGACTATGCTACGCATAATGAGCTATGCTATAGCAGCAGATAGCATAATATGCAAATAAGTTTGACGCAATCGTCCAATGGCGGTGCCCTGAGGTGTCACCAATTTGCTGAGTCACTGTCAAAAGCTTTTAAAAATGAATTTATATTATGTTATATACCTTGATAACAAATCTCGAAAAATTTTGGTTATGAAATACGTCAATTGGAGTTATAATGATTCTAAATATGGCAGGTACTTTCAGAAAATCATGAATTTTAAAACCACGTGTGCAGTAACGGTCGTTTACGTTAAAATGAAAACAATTAATTTGGGTCATTTGCATAGGTATAGGAAACTGACTGATTAAAGACTGTTTAAGTGCGTGTTGATGTTATAATCAAAATTTGTATCACGGTGGCCCATAGGCTACTCTGTTATAACTTCTGTCCATTTAACAAAACAAATACAACTTTTCTTCGAGCAAATCGAATTTGCACGTAAGATTACACACACGTACTCTACTAGGCCAACGGATCAAATGATATAAAACCCTCAACCTTTTCAAGTAAGTTTGGATGGGGCTGTGGATCACGAAATGCTCCTTTAACGAAACTAGTTCATTGGACTTCAGTGATCACATGATATTTTGTTGAATGAGGCTAATATCCTTATTGGTTCATTTCAGGAGCAGTAATAATTCCCGCTTCCACTCTTGCTTTAATCGTCTCGG
Source organism: Ophioderma brevispina (assembly GCA_023653785.1). Classification (NCBI taxonomy): domain Eukaryota; kingdom Metazoa; phylum Echinodermata; class Ophiuroidea; order Amphilepidida; family Ophiodermatidae; genus Ophioderma; species Ophioderma brevispina. Next base: position 13,847 of record JAMKCH010022685.1, on the reverse strand, counting down.
GTTTCGTGTGTCGCCGTTTTAAGCTTACACTAAAACAATGTGGACAATACCTGACCTTGAATAGCACACTTACAATGGTACTGCTGATCATAGCTATGTTCATTGGATGCAAGAATCCGCCAGTTGCAGGAGTAAATGAGTATTCTACAAGGTAAGACTCATTCCAAGTAAATACTTAAATATTTCCCGAAGTAATTCAGGGACACGTGTTATTTTAAATCTCTCGTTGCACCTTTAACTGCACTCAAGGGGGATGTCTCTCAATAAAGCAATTTTCTTTATTTTACACATTTTTGGTCTTAAATGTACTTCAAAATATTGCCCCGACATTAGAACGCGGAAAATACACTTGTTTATGTGGTCACTCACGCGGTTACCATGGTAACGGCGGCCATATTGGATTTTGAGGAACTTACGAGTTCTCATTTTTTCTTGGGGGGGGGGACTGAAGCTTCTTTTGAGGTGCATTTTTTCTAATTTAAAGATTAAAACATCATTTGTGTCACTAAAGAGCCCCTTTTTGAACTTTGTATGCCCGACATTAGAACGCGGAAAAAACACTTGTTTATGTGGTCACTCACGCGGTTACGATGGTAACGGCGGCCATATTGGATTTTGAGGAACTTACGAGTTCTCATTTTTTTTTGGGGGGGGGGGAACTGAAGCTTCTTTTGAGGTACATTTCTTCTAATTTAAAGATTAAAACATCATTTGTGTCACTAAAGAGCCCCTTTTTTAACTTTGTATTCCTTTAAATTTGGTAAGTTTCAGACAGCTGAAGTTGATTTTGGCGCTAATTACATATGCAAAATGGCTAAACAAATAAGAAAAAAGTCTCTGTAGTGACATAGATCCCACCAAAATACACCCTGGTTTCAAATTTCATGAAGATAGGTCAAAAGATGACCCAGAAAAATGAGTTTTTGTGCCAAAAAATGTTTTTTTGAGAAAAAAGCTGTTAAAGTCTAGAATCACAGATTGTTGCAAGTTATAAGCACTTTAGAGATATAATTTGTGTACAATTCATGAATGAATTTTAGAAGACTGAATTTACAAACCATATGAATCTTTATAGCACCACTAATTTACATTGTTTTTAATTTTATTTGTTTGTTTGTTAAACATCGCTGGTCGAAAAACAATAAAATACATTAGGATTATATACTATGCATTTGCATAGTAAAATGTATTTTTCACCTAAAATTTACAGTATCTGTTTGGCTTTGATCGAACATACCTTTAGCATGGAATGTACGATTTGAACAAAATAAAATGCATTTGAAAATTAGAGACAAAATAAAAATTAAAAAATTAGACAAAATAGACAAAATACTAAAATTTAGCTATTTTATTGGAAGGCATCCCCCTAATGGGATACAAACACAATATTAATCAGTTGGAGGGGGTGGAGCAAAGCTTTAGTATGGGGGACAATACCCGATATCTTCAATGGACTCTACCACATTGTTTCAGTGATCGTGATGCCAGATTTTAATTCTCACTTTGGGGTTGGTAAATTTGGTAGTTTTGTATTGCAATAGGCCTATAGGGCGATTCAACGGGAGGTCAATAGTGGTTAACTTTGGTGCCAGACCTATGCCTTCCAGAACAACCCAAGCATGGATAGAATACAAAGAATTACCTGCGAAGAATGGCTGAAATGTGTTCAGGTGAACCAAGTGGTGTATGTATTTGACTGGTATTTTCGCATCTTGCTAGATGAACTTGTAGGGCAAACAAAAGTCCAGCAATATAATGTGGGCATTCTGGAAACGGACCATAGACAATTGTTGACAGGTGACCCGTCATCGCCGGGCAAGGAACAATGCATTTGCACGGCGGGATGCGTACGCTTCCCACCGACATGACCGATGTTTGAATTGGATAAATATTCATCTCCCTATTGGAAATTTCACGACTGATTATGCTCGCAAGTAGTAATTAGTCATGCTCTATTACCTTGACATGTCATAGAAACCAGGTCTTAAACGCTATTGTAAACATTTGTTGGCACATCATCTAAACCGTCCTCTACTAGATTATTAGACTGACCCAGTCTCGGCTCTGTATCTGGGTTTAGTTGAGCGCAAATTGGTTAAAGATAATCTAAACTAAAAATTGAGGACTTTTCGCCTACATCCCCGCCAACCAAACTTGTCCACAGAACGTGAATTGCACAGGGCTCCTGGAAGTAACACTAGGAGGGAGTAGACCGCCGAGGACTGTACGAATCTGTGGAGGGAAACTGTCTCCAGAAGTATCGATTCACAAGTTAACGTGACTGACATTACCTTGCGCACATCTCGGTAATTTTGGAATGATTAACCCGGGGAACATGGATACGCACCCACAATAGGGTGTATCAATGGCACGCGACTTAGAGGTCTCATTTATCGATTACGCGACCGCAGCAAGCTCCTTTAATAAGTTTTGACAGTGCAGAGAATATGCAGAATACCAAGTTTCACTTCGTGCTTTGTGATATATGTATGTGTACATATATTGTTTCCAGAGCACCCTATAAGAGGCCCAAGATGGAAAATAAACAATAAACAATAAAAAAAAAAAATTTTTAATAAAAAAGACGGGGGAAGGAGAAGCTGAGAAATCAGAAATGGTTGGGACTTTGTGATTTCTTCCTCGTTTTATGTTTGTTTGTTGGTTGGTTGGGCCCCATAATGCAGTGGGCATACATCAACCATCTATGCTATGCATAATGAAACTATCTACCTATGAGCTATCTATAGCAGCAGATAGCAATCATATGCAAATCGGTTGACGCAATCGTCCAATGGCGGTGCCCTGAGTTGTCACCATTTGCTGAGTCACTGTCAAAAGCTTTTTAAAAAATGAATTTCTCTTATGTTAATCCTTTGAATAACAAATCTCGAACAATTTTGGTTATGAAATACGGTCAATTGGAGTTATAATGATTCTAAATATGGCAGGTACTTTTCTAAAATCATGAATTTTAAACCACGGGTGTGCAGTAACGGGGTCGTTTTACGTTCAAATGAAAACAATTAAACTTGGGTCCATTTGCATAGGTAAATATGAAACTGAACTGATTAAGAACTGTTTAGTGCGTGTTGATGTAAATTAAATTTGTACATCACGGGGGCCCATGGCTACTCTGTATAACTTCTGTCCATTTAACAAAACCAATACAACTTTTTCTTCGCGAGCAAATCGAATTTGCGCGTAAGATTACACACACGTACTCTAACTAGCCAACGGATCAAATGAATATAAACCCCACCTTTTCAGTAAGTTTGATGGGGCTTGGTCACGAAATGCTCCTTTAACTGAACTAGTTCAATTGACTTCAGTTATCACATGATATTTTGTTGAATGAGCTATATCCTTATTGGTTCATTTCAGGAGCAAGTGAATCATTCCCGCTTCCACCACTCTTGCTTTAATCGTCTCGGGTTTCGTGTGTCCGCCGTTTTTTAAGCTAACTAAAACAATGTGGACAATACCTGACCTTGAATAGCACACTCACAATGGTACTGCTGATCATAGCTATGTTCATTGGATGCAAGAATCCGCCAGTTGCAGGAGTAAAGGAGTATTCTACAAGGTAAGACTCATTCCAAGTAAATACTTAATATTTCCCGAAGTACATTCAGGGGACACGTTTATTATAAATCGCTCGGTGCAAAAAACCTTTAACTGCACTCAGGGGATGTCTTCAATAAGCAATTTTCTTATTTAACACATTTTTGTCTTAATTGTACTTCAAATATTGCCCCGACTAGAACGCGGAAAATACACTTGTTTATATGTGGTCACACTCCCGAGCCGGTACCATGGTAAACCGGCGGCCCATATTGGAATTTTGAGGAACTTACGAGTTCTCATTTTTTCTTGGGGGGGGGGGGGGGACTGAAGCTGTTATTGGTGCATTTTTTTCTAATTAAAATTAAAACATCATTTGTGTCACTAAAGGCCCCGTTTTTTGAACTTTGTATCCCCGACATTAGAACGCGGAAAAACACTTGTTTAGGTGGTCACTCACGCGGTTACGATGGTAACGGCGGGCCATATTTGGATTTTGAGGAACTTTACGAGTTTCTCATTTTTGGGGGGGGGGGAATGAAGCTTCTTTTGAGGTACATTTCTTCTAATTTTTAAAGATTAAACATCTTTGTGCACTAAAGCTACCCCTTTTTTTGAACTTTGTATTTCCTTTAAATTGGTAAGTTTCATCAGACAGTTAAGGTTGATTTTGGGCGCTATTACCTCATGCAAAATGGCTAACAAATAAGAAAAAAGTCTCTGTAGTGACATGATCCCACAAAATACAACCTGTTTTCAAATTTCATGAAGATGGTCAAGATGACCCAGAAAAAATGAGTTTTTTTTGGTGCCAAAATTGTTTTCTTGTTGAGAAAAAAGCTGTTAAAGTCTAGAATCACAGATTGTTGCAAAATTATACAAGGGCACTTTAGAGATCTAATTTGTGTACACTTCATGACCTGAATTTGAAGACCTGAATTTACAAACCATATGAAAAACTTTTAAACTCTTTTATAGCACCACTTATTTACATTGTTTTTTACTTTTAGATTTGTTTGTTTGTTTTAAACATCGCTGGTCTAAAAACAAAAAATACATTAGGATTCTATACTATGCATTTTGCATAGTACATGTATTTTTCACCTAAAATTTACAGTATCTGTTGGCTTTGATCGAACCTAACCTTTAGCATTGTCATGTACATTTGGAACAAAATAAAATGCCTTTGTACATAGATACAAAATAAAAATTACAAAAATTAGACAAAAATAGAACCAAATACTAAATTTTAGCTATTTTTTTGGAAGAATTCCCCCTAATGGGATTCCAACAACAATATTAATCAGTGAGAGGGGGTGGAGCAAGTCTTTTAGTATTGGGGACAATACCCGATTATTCAATGACTCTACACAATGTTTCCAGTTGTATCGTGAATGGCCGATTTAATTCTCACTTTGTGGGGAATCTTTTTGTAGTTTTGTTATGTCAATAGGCCTATAGGGCGATTTCACGAGAGGTCACTAGTTAACTTGGCCAGACGAGCCTCCAGACACCCAAGCATGCTATAATCAAAGGAATTACCTGCAAAAGGCTGAAAATGTTCCAGTGAACATGTGTATGTATTGTACTCTTCCCATGCTAGATGAACTTGAGGGCAACGAAAAAGTCCAGTCAATATAATTTGCTTCTGTGAAAGACCTATAGACCATTGTTGGACAGTGACGTCATCGCCGGCAAGGAACAATGCATTTGCACGGCGGGATTCGTAACGCTTTCCCACCGACATGCCCGATGTTGCCTTGGGCTAAATATCAATCTCCATCTTTGGAAATTTTCCCAGACTGAGTCTGCTCGCAAGTAGTACAGTAGTCTGCTCCATTCCTTTGACAGTCCAAATAGACCCTGTCTTAAACCGCTATGTAGTAACATTTTGTGTCACATCATCTAACCTTCCTCTACTAATTCCAGTTGATAGTGGAATAGAATTTCTACTTTTTTGTATGTGGAGGTATGACTTGAGGGGCTATTATGTAAAACTTTAGTCCGTGTATGTGTGGTATGATGTGCGCTTTAGCTATGATAGCCAACCCTGAGCGGTTGGGCCATTGCAATCCCAATCAATAGTCAAGCATAAACCCTACAAATACTCACAAAGAAAGCAGCAAACCAAATCCAGAAATAGTTTTCAGTGAAACCTGATTTATTGAATAGTGCAGATAAAGTTCTGGCAATTGGTTACACCAGGTGACGAATCCTTCTAAAATTTTTATGTTGTTTGGTAGGCAATGTTTTAAACCCTTCTTGGTAGACACTCTATGCATCACATACACTGTTACAATTTTCGTAAATTAAGAAAACCGATTTTTCCGTAAAATCTGTTTGTTTAGCATAGTCCGTTGGCTGGGTGGGTCCCCGTGTCATAAGATTGCCCTAAGTTATCTTCACAGGCCATACTAGACCATCAGATATACCAAAAAAGTGAGTTATACTTTTGCTACCCCGCCCTTTTTTCGCTAGCAGGCGTTTTCAAATGGCCGCCAAAAATGCCATATTTACCACCATATACAACGTTTTCAATAAGCCCTTTAATGATGTTGAAATAGTCTCAGTTTTTCAATGTTTCCTATATTTGTTGATGTCCAAATGTATAGATCTGTCACCATCACCATTTAAAAAATATTCCTTATTGAGGGCGCTTTTCAAAATGGCCGCCAATGCAATGTAACACCTCATGATGTTTTACTAGCCAAAAATGGGGTGCAATGCCCAGGTTTTTTCAGTGTTTTGCTATATTTGTTTGATAACCAGTTTTCACATTCACCACTAAAATGTATTCCTCATTGAGGGGCGCTTTTCAAAATGGCCGCCACTGCCGATTTAATAACACCTTATGATGTTTTTCAAAAGAGTCATAAAAAGGGGTAAAATGACTTAGCTTTTCAGTGTTTTTCCCAGTGTTTTCCTATATTTGTTGATGTTAGATGTATAGAGCTGTCACCTTCCCTACTTAAATGTCAAATCCGAATTGGATGGCGCTTTTTTCAAAATGGCTGCAAATGCAATTTAGCACCTCATATGATTTTTTAACTAGCCAAAATGGGTGAAATGGCCAGTTTGTCAGTTTAATGCTCGAAGCGGTCCATTCACTACTTAAATGTATTCATAATGGATGGCGCTTTTTCAAATAGGCCTGCAAATGCAATTTAAAACACCTTATAATGATGTTTTAAATAGCCAAAAAGGGATGAAAAATGGCCCAGTTTTTTCAGTGTTGTCCTAATTTTTGTTTTTCCCCATTAATTTGTTGAGTTATTAATTCAGTAATTAATCAAAATGTTCGTTTTCATTTTCTCTTTTTTTCTTACAGTTTAATTTATTGATATTAAATGATTTTCCTAGTTATGTTTCAGTTTATATGGATTGATGATTTTATTCAGTACTAAAATGCTGTTATTAGTGATATTAAAAATCTAGTGCTGATCGGTTGTGCACTTATCCAGCTGCCACCTCGACTAAGCGAATGAATTGTCGATTTCTTGATGGCAGCGTAAATAATAATGGTTGACGATCGCGCTTTGAGCGTCCGCGTAGGAGAAGAAATTTCCATATGACCTGCGTTGTGGATATGATGCCAATTCTGAAAGCTGAAGACAGATTCTGCAGCACACTGGGGATTTCTCAGACACATGCTTTGAAATATTGGGAAGTCTGCGTCAGCGGAAACAGGCTTTATAAATCTTTGGATTCTTACAATGACAAATCTGTGCAGGACTCTGACGAAAACACATCAAAGATCCTATCAATTGAATTATCAACAATCAATCAGGATCCTTCCCCTTCCCCTGTAGAGATGGACAGGTTCTGGGCATCAACAGTAAGCCCAGATATGGGTTAAATGGTCTAGTTTGTAAAGAGAGAACAAATTAACAGATTTTTTTAAAAAAAATCTGACTAGAACTTAATTAACAAAACATAATTCAGAATTATCTGCAGTACAACTCATCCCAGGTAGCAACAAGTTTTGTAGTTTATGGTTCATAAAGACAACAAAGGAAAATATATTTCAAAGTACATTGTATAATCATGATAATGAGCCTTACATTTTGTATCAAAATGATCAAAACTTGTCATATGTAGGCACTCATTATCGTACCGACCTATCTGCTACATCGTGTGTCCTTCCATATGTAATTCATTGGAATGCAAATCATCCAGTAGTAGCGTAAACAAAACAGGACTTGATCAGTTTTATCTGGCATTAAATGACTGCCTTCACATGCATCATAATTAGGAATGATACGGCACCATCGCCCTTTCTATATCTAAGTTAAGCCCAGAAACCTCATTTCTGCAACCACCAAAGGAAGAGAAGCAAGGTATCATCCTTTCTCCTGAAATGAAACTTGATTATTTTTCTTATTGTATGTGAAGTTTGGGCTGCTTTTTTGGGCAGATACTGAATGGAGAAGTGTCCTGGAATTGTCTCCTTGTTACGATACTGATTGAAGCCCAGAACCTGTCGACCTCGACAGGAAAAGGGGGTATCCCGATTGATTGTTGTTCAGTCCATTTAATTATAGCACGACTTTCCGTTATTTTCGTTCAGAGTCGCTTCACAGATTTGTTATTGTAAGAATCAAAGCCTTTTGCATCTGATTCAGACTTCCACACATATTCCAAAGATATGCCTGTCACTGTGGAATCCCCAAATGTGCTGCAGAATTTTGTCTTCAGCTTGCAGATATTGGCCATCATGTCCCAATGATGTCGTGTGGAAATCTTCTTCCTCTATGAGACGCTTAACCTTCGTTGCTGATTGCCAAAGTATTACTATGGCTGGCCAGAAGGAAGCGTCACAATCATTTGGCTTTGTCGATGTTGCAACTGGCTAAGCACACAACCCTATCAGCACTTAGATTGAATTTCGACCAATAACAGTATTGTACTGGATAAATCATCAAATCCATTAAATGAAAGGAAAAACAGATCAAGCTTTGAAGTGTTTCTTTATAAAAAATGAAAAAGTAAAAAAAGAGAAAATGAACTCTCATTATGTAATCCTGAATACTGAAGTCAACAATAATGAGGCAAAAAATCAACAGATTGAAACCTGAAAAACGGGCCATCTCTTTTTTTTTTGCTTAATTAGGTGTACATAAGGTGTTCAATCTCATTTTGCCAGAACATTTTGAAACGTGTCCACCATTTTTAGGAATGCATTCAAGTGGTGCATGTGACAAATATAGCAAAAAACTGGGCGAATTCACCCCAATTTTTTTTAAAAGTTTAAAACATTGTTATGAAAGGTGTCTAATGCATTTGGCACCATTTTGAAAGGGCCCGTCATTACGAATACATTAAGTAGTGATGTGACCGCTCTTCTACATATGTACCACAACAAATATAGGAAAAACGCTGAAAGCTGGGTCATTTTACCACCCCTTTTTAATGCTATTTACAACATCAGTTATAAAGGTGTTAATCGCATTTGGCGGCCATTTTGTAGGCGCCCCCAATGAGGAATGCATTTGAGATCAACAAATATATCAAAACAACTGAAAACCTGGGCATTTCAACCATTTTTTTGGCTCGCATAACATCATTATGAGGTAATTTGCATTTGGCGGCCATTTGAAAAGCGCCCGCTCAATAAGTAATACCTTTAAGAGTGCGTGTGACCGCTCTATAACATTTTGACATCAACAACCTAGGAAAACACTACAAAACTGAACCATTTCAACCCTAAAGTGCTAGAAAACGGTGTTATATTGTGTTAAAAAAAATGGCATTTGATTTGGCGGACATTTTTGAAACGCCCTCTAACGAAACAGTGCCGGGGTAGGAAAAGTCTACCCTCACGTTTTTGTAATGTCTGATGGTCCTGTCCAGTTGTCTTGTAAGAGTCCCTTAGGGCACATCTCATGCACACGGGATCCCACCCAGCCAACGGCCCTAAAGCACATAAAAATAAAACACAAAAACATAAAAAATTGTTATTTACGGAAATATTTCAAAATTTTCTGCAGCAAATATTGCCGCACTTTTTTTTGGTTCCGTAATTTTAAATTACAACGGAAAATTCTGTTAAAATCACATTGTTTCCATATCATGAGACAAAGTGTCCTGTAAAATTACTGTTTTACAAATTTCCGTTATTGAACAGAATTTCTGTAAATTTCCTGATAAACTGTCTGGAAATCTGCTGCCAGAATTTCCGTAAATTTACGGAAACTTTTTTAAACAGTGTAGGAATAAAAAAAGTATTGACTGGACGAACACCGTAACTTTATTTGGTGTTGCCCATTTCTTTTCCCCATCCGATCTCATTTTTGGCCTTGCGAGGAAGAAATTCGAATATTTTCGGTAATTTCTGTCTGTCCCCTAATTGTTGACGTAACGGACGAAGTCCAAACTCCCGCCCATAACCTACCATCAAGTGTAATCTACTCTAGATAGTTTTAAATCGCATTCCGAACAATCTAAACCTGCAAATGCATGGGTAGTCCTTTCAAAGAAGCCAACAGTGGTCCAGCTACCACCAAACATAGGGTACCTCAAGTAATACAAGTTATTTATTACTATATTTGTCATGTATTTTCTCTGAACAGACTCAGTATAAACAGGAGGAAGTCTGCAAAACGACAGGGTTGCATCATCCTTCACCATATTGCACCATGTGTAAGTAATCATTTGGTGTTTCTTTCATATATTGGAAAAAATGCTGTTGACGAACATGGCATGGATTAGCATCATTGGATGAAAGAGAAAAATGGAAATTTTTCTTCTTTGAAGATTGCACAAAGAAGCAGGGATGTAGTGAGATTGTGCGCTTCCGATAAAATTGTGAATTTTTGCACCAATTCACTTTAGGCATTGATAATCATTAAAATTCGAACCCTTGCAACCCCCTAATGTCCCCACTTGGGCGTCCAGGTTATACAGGGTCAAATATTTTAAATGATCGAATATGTTTAAAACATCCCATGGGGTTTGTTCTGGTTACAGGAATTCCCAAAAGGTATAGTTTTTAAACTATTCGGCTTATAGTTATAGTCCCGGAGTTACGGGGTAAAAAACTGAAAATGGGTGGAAAAAAAAATTTGGCGGCAAAATGCGTCAAAGTTAAAAGTTGCTTTGATTCCGGTGTAATTGAGTGGTGCAAATTGTTTTCCTCCCCTAGCTTAAAGGATTGAATGAGGAATAGTTTGCCTTATCTGTTATGCTTAGAGTTTTTCATGTTATCCAACTAAATAAGTCACAGGTCAATCTAATCCAATGCTAGCTGCAAAGCTGTTGACTTTATTCGCCATTTTTGGTTTAATAACCAACCTAAATAGTCAAAACTATTCCTATATTTCATTCTATGAACTAAGCAAGAATTTGAATCACATTTTGCAAAAAGTGGAGGCAACTTTTTTAATTTTTTAGTATTTTTTAATTTTCCCAAAATTGACCTTTTTTTAACCATTTTTAACAGTTCTTACCCCATAATCCAAAACCTAATAATCACAGGTATATACCTATCATTTTTGGAATCCTTTTACCCAGACAACATCACGTGTGCTTTTTCACACAATCGGAACATTTTAAAAATGTTACCCCTGTGTAACCTTGAACTCCAAGCGGGGGCCATGAAAGGGCTGTGGCAAGTGCGTCCCATCATTTTTTTTTATTATCAATGTGTAAAGTGCTTGTGTACCAAATCACAATTGTATCCAGATTTGCACAAAGTGTTTGCTTGGATGTGCTGTTATTCTTCGCTGATGAATTCAGCAGTCTGTTCACGGATAAAGTGCAGCAATTACTGTCTTTAGTTCGCAAAATGACTATGGTACGGATTTTTTATTCGTGTCTTTTCATTAAAAGTTTTTTTGGGGCGTGTCGACAATTCCATTCGTTCTGAAAGGTTGTAATGCTTTACCCAATAGTACAATAGAAATTTGATGTCAGATACCCGAATAAGATTCAGGTCCTAATTAAATGTCCCTTCTCACGAGACAAATTTTACAAGTCAAATGCACTGAATAAATTCCAACACCAAACTCGAACAAACGCTGAGCAATAACACCAGACAATGATACGAAAAGTATTATTACGCCCCAAAAAATTTTACATCACTAAGGAATATCGCAAATCTCATACGTTTACATTTATTCGTCTTGTTCAGACATAAGATTTGACAGCTTGGTCCAATCATTTAAGTATTTTTTAGATTTTGTTCACTCAAAACAAAGTAACAACTACAAATTTTACGTGGCCTACGCCTCCCTCTTTCTTCACCCCGCCTCGAGGTTCCATGACACTTTAATCTATTCTTTAATTGACACCAACAAAGGAATCGATAGCGGTCTCAGACTTTAGAACAATCTATTCAATTGAATCTGGGAGGAAGCCGTTACTCTTCGATACAAAAAGTTCTTGTGTAAAATGGGGTTGAGCATCTTATTCTTTGAACAAAGTTTGAGCATTTCAGCTGTTAATACGGCTTTTTTAGTTTTGATATCAACACACCCCTCCAAATGAGTTTCGTACCATCGACAAATTTCTTTTACCTGGCACGGATAGAAATCAGACTATAATTCAATCAGGGTCACTAAAGAGCCCCCACCCGTATGTAGCATAGGAATACCTTCGGATCTTAACCAAGATAAAGAGCGACTTTCAGAAAAGTGAGCATTACACCCGTGAGTTTTTTTGTTTTCAATTTCACTAAGCTTGTCGGTAGACTCACAATTGTCTTCATCGTTTCTACACATTTTCACCGCAAACCCACACACTCACCCATCAACACCCACCTTAATAGTCCGGGCTAAAATTGAGCTAGGTATCACCTGGAAGGAAGTTTAAATCTATCTCATTGGTTTTTCTAGATCAGAATTTTATGAGGAATAAGAAGATGTTAGGTAAAAAGGCCGCCCGAACGAATCCGAACGCATCCTACATATAGGGGGGGTGTTATTTCAGGGGGTGTTGGTAAAAACATTAGAAAATATATATTATGGTACATAAGAAGACAAATAAGAATCCTGACCGCTTTGGTAAGAGCTAAGAATTAAGCTGATTCAGGTATTGCCAGCAGCAGAATATACGTGATGTAGTAATGAAACGAGGGTAAATAAGTTGTATAGGGGGTCACTAAATGACCCCTTATTAAGAGAACAGTGAAAAATTGCTTAAATTTACAAAAATACCAAAATTAGGAAGTAATTTGTTAATACGGAACAGTGTTTAGGGATAGTAAGAGGTTGGTGTGAGGTCTGGGAGGTGGCAAAATGCAGTATTTTGGGGGTGGCCCAACCATGGGGGGGGGGAGTGCACTTCAAATATGCGACTTAATGTGGCCTCCTACCGATGGTACGAAAATGCTGTTCAGTGTGGAAGGAAAAGTTTGTCTCATGTGGTTTTTCTAAAATCAGAATTTTATGAAGGAATAAGAATTAAGCTTAGGAAAAATCCCGAATCCTGAATGCATCACCTATATAGGTGGGTTATTTCTGGTGGGGGGCGAAATAAATTAAGAAAACAATACTAGATTATGGTAACATATGAAACAAATAAGAAAATCCTGACCGGGTAATGACATAAGAATTAGCGTATTCAGATATTTAGTATAATGTTTTTGTTGTAGTAATGATACAAGGGTATAAATAAGTTGTAGGGGGGTCAATAAAAATGACCCCCCTTATTAAGAAAACACTGAAAATTGCTTAAAAGATAAGCACAAAATACCACCCAATTGAGGAAGTAATGTGTTCAAATCTAAAACCGTTTGAGAGGATAGTATAGTTCATCTGTGGAGGTCTGGTGAGGTGGTAAAATGCAATTTTCTGGGGTGCAAAACCATGGGGGACTCAATATGCGACTTTATGTGCTACCAGAGGGACGAAGAGGGGGTCATGAGCTTTATGTTATATAGAAAAAAAAAAGGGGGCGTCCTTGCTTGTAGATTGAAGTGAATGGGATGTCATTTGGGTGTCAGTTTGATGTCAAAATGGGGTAAAAGGACAGGCAGTTGATATCACAAAGAGAGGGAAGCCACCCGGTAACCCGGAACCCCCCCCCCCACCAGCACACCACACACCGCCACCAGGATAGCATATACTTCATTGTCCACCTCAAGTATCATTCCAAATTTGGTTCGGTTGCAAAAATATTACCATTAACTATAAACAATGGAAAATTGTCTAGGTATTGTTGTTTTGCACACCCGCTGCTTCATTGTGATAACAAAAACTGTTGGCGTGTTGTGGGGGGGGGGGGGGGGGGGGGAGAGGGAGTTGAGAAATAATACATATAATACATTATGGTGACAAATAAGATCAAAC
>JAMKCH010022684.1:0-19260 GCA_023653785.1 Ophioderma brevispina | reverse complement strand
CAAAGCTCTTATCAAGAATTGGGTAAACAGTTCAAAGAAAGATAATTATCAATGAAAAACAAGCTGCTCTCCAGAGAATTCAGAGATACCAATGATAACACCGAGGAGGTCAGAATAGCTCTCTCACAAAATGAAAAGCTCCAAGCCACCAGGAATCATGATCTTACTAGTGTATCTGATAACGAGGAGGGGAAGAAGCTGTGAACGATGACAGTGACCTACAACCAAATCATAAAAGACCAAACATACCAAGACCTTGTAAGGAGGCAAAGATCATTCGTCATTTTTATAAGAAAGGGGAGAAGTAGGACATTAATAACTTAGCCTCAGCCTACTGTCTCATGCCTACAAAGTATTCACCAGAGTAATTCAAAAACAGGATAAAGCTGACCTTGACGTCCCTAACCAAGAGAACAGCCGTTTCAGGGGGGCTTTTCACAATGGACCATCTATTCACAATTAACAGCTGCTAGAAAAAGCAAATGAATACCAGTTACACATCTGTATGGGATTCATCGCTATGAAGACTTTGATACAGTAGAACACAGACCTCTAAGCACTAAGAAAAACAGGAATAAATGAAGATAGCTCCGTCTATTAGAGGAAGTCTATACTGATGCAACAGCAAAGATCCATCATTGAAAAAGACGTTTCCCAAGCTGTTAGGATAGAACGGGGAGTAAGACAGGCTGTTCACCACGGCATGGACACATCTTCGAAAATACATTAGAAGACAGGGGATTGAACATAATGGAGAGAGACTCCACTGACCTTCATATTCGCAGGTGACGTAGCCTTGATGCAACTCCGTTGAAGACATGGAACAACCCTCAGAGCTTAAATACTGAAAGTCAAAAATAGACTTAAGAATGCACCAGGGAAGACAAAGTTCAATGACTAACTTCACCACAGATCACAATAAACCAGTTTGATGGTCACTTGATCGATAAGTAGAGGAGTACAAATACCTAGGACAGACCTTAAAGATGAAGACTGCACACCACCGAAGAGTAATGGATAAGGATAAAACTGGGATGGAGAGTGTTTGTATGCACAAAGAAATACTGTGCACCAGCTATACATAATGTTAATTTGGAAAAGAAAGGTTTTCGATCATGTTTGTTATCAACATAACATATGTGCGCTGAGGATATGGTCACCATACAAAGCGGCTCGAACAAAAGCGGATCAAGCCACAAAGTCAAAGAGCATGAATAAAAATCTCACCTGTCCACTAATAGACAAATAAAAAGCATTGAGATGTCAGAACAGGAGTTAAGGACACAATTGACAAGATCAGGCAAGCAAGTGGAGATGGGCTGGCCATTTTGCCTGCTCAGTGATAACAAGAATTCTAGATGGCAACCAAATCTAGCAAGAGGAAGCGCGGTAGACAGAAGAGGCGGTGGCGAGAGGACATCAAAGACTACCTAGGAACAATGTGGACAAGACTGGCCCAAGATAGAGCAATTTGGAAAGTCAGGCGGAGGGATACGTCGACGTCGGCGGAGACATCCAGGCAAAGCTGCTGATAGATCACGACAATTATTAGACTCCGCTTACCAACTTTTCTCGAAACCATTCTTGCTGTGTTAGGTTGGGTACTTGCTTGTTGTTATTGCTGATTGATGAAACCTCTTTGTTCTGGTATGGGAAGTTGGTCTATCACAGGTGCGATGCGATTGAGCAGGAAACGTTCAAAGAACTTGTATGTATGCCTGAGGATTGGTCAATAGTTATTAGGATTATATGGATCTTTCCAGGCTTTAGGAGTTGCCCAACACTCGATTTCCTCCAAATCTTGGGAACCTGGTGGTAAATACGGCAGCTCAAGAGCCCACTCCTTTGTTACAGGCGGCAGTTTTTCAGCTACCCTTTGAGATGTTATCAATGCGTACTGCATTTCCTGGTTGAAATTTAGCAATACCGGTGTGCAGGAGATATAGTCCTCCGGCGGGTTCACAGTCCGGGAACACTGATGAACAATAGGGGCAATCGATTCAATTTTGACTCTTCACGCAACCATTAGTTTCACGTTTGTTTCCTTGTCCCTCTATGGAGCCCGGACTATGACTTGCCGGACTATATTACTTTCACCCGGTTTCCAGGGTCGCCATATTACCTCTTTTAATTCGACGAGAAACGGAGGCGTTGGCGTTTATTTTAAGTTGAAAATATGATATCGCGTTTTTTTTACTCGTCGTAAGGGGACTATACCGGTTCCAAATATCATACCTTTATTTCTCAATCTTAAACAGATTGATCATCATTGTAATCCCTAACCAAATTTCGCGATCCGTATGGCTTAAATCAGCAAGAAAGGTACGCCACCACCCAATGAGATAAAAATTCGAACAACCGGAATGCAAGAAACATACGCAACACGAGACGAAACGTTGAAGGCGTGCGAGCATGTACCCAACCGCGGTACGATGAGCGCATCTCTAAAATACCGTCCATAGCACGCGTAATATCCAGTCGAATTAAAACCGGGCAATGAGCAATACAATTGCGTAAATTCCACACTGTTAAGAATTTTTCCATAAGCCTAGTCCATTGCCTTCGTTTTAAATCCGATAAATCCAAATTTTCTTGCTTCTTGCAATTGGGAAAATGAGACAATATTGTGTAATGGTAATGCAATATCTGTTCCAATAACGAAACTGTTGCTGCTTATATAGGGTTTTCCGACGCCCAACAGCACAAGAAGATTAATTTCATCGGTCCAAATTTGAAATTTTTTTTTTGGCAATAAAATATTTATAAACTTATGTTGCACCCCTGGGGTTCCAAAGGAAAAAATTCTTCATTTTTTGATTACATACTTCGCAGAAGTAAACCATTTTTCCACTACAAAAATAATACTACATCTTATAATTACGCATTTTCTTGGGTATAAATTTCATAAAAAATGAATAAAATGCCATCCACCTCAATTCTTTTCTGAATATCGTGACAAGGAACTACACATGCTACCTTACTCAAGCAAATTGGGTTTATTGATAAGTAAATCCACATGGTATTCAGCGGACAAAGCACTTCAGATTCCCCCTTGTTTATTTGGAATTGCAGAGCCATTGGGACTGTCCATGCACGAACAACTTCTTCCTAAACAATTACAATGAAAGCGCCGCTCATCCCTCCTCATTACTGAATGGTGACGTCATATTTGTGATACAGCTTGGGGAGATTTCGGAAATTCCTCAATGGTGTGTTTTCATAACGTTCGAGAGACCTTCTAGACGCTCAGGTGGTCAAATTATAATGCGCACTGATAATGGGAAAATCCGGTATGGTTTTCGGCTTCGGAAGCCTGAAACAGAATTTAATAAGACTTTCCGTTGGTGAGTTGTTGTTGTGTTTTGTTGTTAGTAACGTGCGCCATGATCAATCCCGGAAATTGAGGTTTAAAAGACTCCTATATAAGCGTAGATTATGCGCGATATAATGTTGACTATGCTATGTACTTCTGTGTCGGTATTACTTGATCATTATTCCTGACCCCACAGTGTCATCATTGCAAGTTGACATTTACTTTGCGAAGGATTGACATTGCAAATAATGCGTGGCTATTTTCCGGCAGTGGAACCAAGTTGATTGGGAAATGCCATGGGAGTATTGATTGCTGTAATAATTATATGCGCGGAACCGGGTTTTGAGAAGAAACGGGTCAGTTTCGGCGCGGTCAAGCATGGTTTGCATGACACGGTTACAATTCACACACAGATTTCTGCATTCGGGTGTGTGTATATTGCAACGCGCGGTGCACTTGAACTTTAAAGGTCAGTCAGGTGTACTACACATGCGCGAATTGCCGTCGTTGACTAGAGTCGTACTAGTCCTAGAATCTTTTGTACGGCCTTTAATAGAGAGGTTTGTGTGTGCATGCATATGAATAGATGTCAGGCGTATAGACTCCTTATCCCCGCCCAGTTTAGGATAGACTTCACATAAGTTCACTAGAAGTCCCAAGTACGCAAATGAAAGGTAGTTGCCATTGATTCCGTCATGCTCTGTATGATGTTGTTAAGTGGCGCAGGACGGAATCAGGGTAATACCTCATTTGTATACTTGGGACTTCTATATTAACGCCTACCCAGTTTTGGATTGAGCTGGCCTCGTTCGCGATTAAAATAAAGTTTGAGGTTCTCCCTGTGAGTTCAATAATTTTGACTGTATATTTCATCATTTATTGAAAAAGAAACTAATGTGAAACAAAAATCATGGTGGATATGTTGCTTGTAAGGTGTGACCTAACATCTTTGTGTGCAGAACTAAGATTCCTAACTTATTGCTGAACCTAGTTTCTATTCAATTTACCACTATGTATTTAGAAAAATACAAAAGGGGTTCTAGCGACCTATGCTTACAACACGGTAAATTGAATAGAAGTGGGGTTACGCCGCAAGTTACTGTAAGTTAAGTTTTGTTTAGCTGCACAAAGATGTTAGGTCACAGTCTACCAAACAACTTTCTTTCATGATTTTTTGTTCATCATTGTTTCCTTTTCGAAAATGATGAAATATACGGTCAAAGTTAATTGAACACACAGTAGAAGCCTAAGGTTTATTATTCGTGAAAGAGGACAAGCATCTTGTGATTTGCGTCATGAAAAAAATAGCTCATCTTAATCGGTTGATGAGCACCTGAAATTCTGTTCAACTGTATGTGTATAACAATGGCTCTGTACTTCAAGATAAAGTAACTTTAAGTGCTTTATCTCTGCATACCGAGCGGATTTACTGGATATCAACAGTGCTATTATTTGCTGGGGGTCAATGCAGCATGATGTAATTTACCGGTCACTGATATTTAGGAAAGAAATTGTGATGACATTTTCTTAATTTTCAACCAATGTGCAACTTTTGCATTTGACATACCCAGAGTATTGAAAGCTAAAATTAGACAATAATAACTGCGCAAATCAGTTGCCGATATTTTGCCGATATGCGTACCAATGTCCTCCCATGCAAGCAACTTTCTCTCTTTGATCCCATGAGTAATGGTGCTATATTGCTTCAAGCCTTTTAATAGCCCTAATGCGCCCTCTGTAAGGGGACGGCTATTCAGGCCTGTGAATTCATAATACTAAGGGTTCATTTTTGATTTTCCAACTTCTCAAGCTTAGGAATATCAAGCTATCCAGTATATCACTCTGTTTACGATACTTCTCTATTTATTAAGTTCCTTTTTTTGATTTCAACTTTTACCGTCACCAGCTATCGCGCGAGTATGGGCCGAGTACCCGAATCTTGCAGATTCAGTAATTTCTTTCCCATGAACTGCACCGATTATGCATCAAAATACGTGGCTCGATGGAGAGTGTTAAGGAGGCATATGAAGACAGGATGAATGACGAAGAATTACATTTGGTAAGTTTAAATCGGCGAACGTGCGAAGTATTAATGTAACTTTAACAAAAAGTAATTTTCTTGACTTACATATTTTAAAAATAAAAATGTACACTATCGGTACGGTTGTTCTTCCTAATCAACAATCGTTGACATAGTTAATAGTATGCTATTTTAATAATATGTAATTTAATGTCATATTATTTAGATGCATCACCCCCCCCCCCCCCCCTCGGCATTGGATAATTTTACAGCAGCAGCTCTGGAATTACATTCTACAATTGAAGAAATCAGCATCAAAAAGTATGTGAAAGATTGATGCTGCACATCTTAAGACTACTCGGAAGTACAATATCTTAGGAATTAAAACATGTGGGAACAATCTTGCATTCTACGCTGCATATTGTTAAAAAACCTATTGGCCAATCATATTCGTATAATTGGGGAAGAGTTATAAACACGTTAAAAAGATCATATGTCATACTTGTGGGTATGCAACGACTGCATACTAATTAATCTGCCCTTTTGGGACTTCAAAGGCAGGTTAAAAAATAGAACCATAGCTTTGCCAAATTACTAAATTAAAGAATCTGTTCTCTTTTTTGAGCCATAAATGGAATGGTTGTTTTTATCGGGGGTCGGGGGCGGGGAAAATACCTCTAGCAAAATATGTTAACAATTTACAACATGTGCCCTCTTATAATGAAGATATAGAATGGGATATCATAGTATTTTCAGTTTCATCGTACTATATTTTCCTTTTTTGTTTTAATACTTTACCCTCTTGAAGTTCGAAGAGTAAATGATCAACTAATGCAGGTGGACGGGCTTTCATTGAGCCCCTCTGTCTACCGGATCGTAAATTTTTAAGGTAATACGTCATTTAAATTGGTTTATCCTGGACTACCGGATCTGTCCATGACTTGACGGGACTATATATGATGTCCACCAATTGTAGGCAATGACAAACAGAGAGATTATTTTGTAATGTAACTCCAAAAGAGAGTAGCACACGTGTGGATGCACAACCGTTTGTTTTACCAGACTATGGCGGCAATTAACGCTTATTCAATACAGATCGGTAAAAAAGAAGTTGACAAAAATTGATGATTTAATTTTCAAAGGAACAACTGACAGTCAAAACCACATAAAGCACATATTAAACAAGCATTCTCTACGCTCATGCATTAAATTTAGAAAAAAACCTGATGTTCCCCTTCATACATTCAGTGCATGCAGTGCGTACTGCATCGCAGCCCTATCAAAATCGTTACTGCATCACTTGCAGTATGTTGCAACGCAGCTAAAGTTTTAACTGGTGAATGCATCAAGATGCCAGTGGGGTGCAGTATGCCAATTTACTACAATCCTTTGCAAGTTTACGGCAACCTGTTACTGCAGTGCATGGGTTGACCTGCAGTAAGTCGATTAGAAGTGCAGTCGGAAGTGAACGGAAAATTGCAGTAATCTACTCTACAGGCAATCGTGCAGTGGAATGTGATGGATCTTTAGCAGTGGACTAACGCTCTCAACTTCGACGGCTTCGGATAAAAAATTCAAATTGTCCATGGGTATTATCTTTAATTATTGTCATGGATTTTTAAAAACTGTTCCTAATAATTGCTCTCTTCAAATGCATACCTCTGTTACCAATCATACAATAGCTAATGGAGATATAAAAGTTTTCGCTGTAACCATCATGGAACTCTTTTCCTTTTCTACTGAATACAGCTCCATTGCAGTAGGTTTCCTGCTGTGAAACAAAGGGTTCTAGAATTTATTCTTTCACAGTTAATTAAGAACAAATTTACTATATGTAAATAATTACTTTGGTGGACACTGATTTTTTAATTGCATACTTGTAGCATGTAAGCATGCATCATCATTTAGACTTTATTGAAATTGAAACATACTGAATTCAAAATTTAAACTCATGTTATCTCTTCACGTGAAAATAAATTTGAAAGTCCGTTTGTAACTATTTAAGGTACCTTTACGATGTTTCGTAGATGCCAAGGTCAGAGATACCCTTTAAAACACAAAGCAAATAAGCATTTTGAACAAAATATCTGAATTTTACGCAAAAACACAGGTTTAATATATTGTTATCAACTTCATTGGTTCGAGAATTCGGAATGTCCATAACATAATTACAATGGCAATAATTGATACTCGTGTCCTTATTAATTAGGAATGTCCAGAATTTTAATAAGCGTTGCAGTTAAACGATAATTTGTCCTCACAACAAAGATTCCAAAGGGAGTCGTACACAAAGAATAATCCAGGATAATAAATCCTAGGGAACCTTCATTAAAATATTCCTTTCTCGGGGCAACCCTCAGCAGTTCAAAACGGCAGAGTTCTATAGGTCCCTTGACGACAAATAATTTCAGCAGTACCCAACTAAGTCCGTCTGTCGCAAATGTCCACTTTGGGACAACAAACTGGAAACCTTTTTTTATTCCGAAACTGAAGCTCAGATGACAGCAGTCAAATTAGCTTGTTAGCTCATGTGCTATCAAAAATATCAGCACTGATACTGCACCGATCTACCCTCTCTGCAGATCAAAATTAACTACTGACAATTTAACTACTGGCCAGATTCTCTATAGTATATATCGCTATTTATGTTTTCCAGCTAGTTTTCCCAATCTACAAATAGCTATTACATCATCTTACACTGACCAATCGGATCACACAGTGATGATATAAATGAGAATCACCTATATGATGTAATCTGTGTTTTGCAACATAGCCGGAAAATCCACATTCTATCAATTGTAACTTTTCTCGAACTGTCTCCAAAACTTGTAAACACCTTGACTCATCTTCTAAATTTAGCACTAGGGGAATTCCATTTATCTCTTGTTTAATATATTACTAACAAGCTGGGTACTTTTCCTGTGAGAAATATTCTTTCTAGTTACATAGAGAAATAATATTTTAATTACAAAATGAGGATACTATAATAGTACTATTTATATACTTAACAATAACATTTTGTTATTGCGAACTCGATATTTGCGACCACTTTATTAAAATAACATTAATGTCTCACTTGTAACAAAAAGAAATTACATTAATATTCTATTACGTCATTTGCAGACATCTTGTGTTTGCTCCTAGTAGCAAAGATTATTACTCCGCTGATGCGTTTCCTGGAATAGTTGATGCCATGTTCAATATGGACGACGATCCTGACCCAGACACACGCTGGAGAATTGTTAGAGAACAGATTGCTATTACAACCTTTTAGCAGCCAATCTGCTTGCTAGTACTCTTGTCGTGTTTTGAAGTTTTTAAAAACATTCTGTAAAAGCACGGTGAAAAGCAAGATAAGATTTCTTACCAAGTGGCCTTAATGCCATATGTTTCGTAAAATGATTTTTTGTTTAAAAGAGAAAAATATAAAAAAAATAAAAAAAATAAAAAAAATATTTTTAATGTATTTATATGTAAAAAATTATACCATTTTAACCATCGTATATAAACCATTAAAACCATCGAAATACCTAAGTCAGTCGGCGGATTCCGTGCCTGTCCCGTGTTGTCTGTGCGTGTAAAATTAGTATACACCTTTCTTCGTTGACACTTTTAACGTTCTCGTTTTTAGTGCAGACGGGAATGGAATCGAGTCATACGTGGTAATGCGTTGAATATTTTAGACAAGATCTTGTTGTGGTTACAGTATGAGGAGGTTCAAAGTACTTAGGGCCAATATTGCTCTAGTATGGCACCTGCTTCATGTTGGGCATATTCATTATGCTGTCTCTTGGTAGTGCAGTGACTGATCAATGTCCACTTGGGTTTAATGCTTATACCACACTGTACAAAAAGTATTGCACCATTCAGAAAAAAAATCATAATCCACACACAAAATGATTTCAAAGTGTAACCAGCGGTTCTTAACCACACATGACGCATTGAATGTCAAAGTTGTGTTTTTCAAACAAATTTATTCCCCAGAATCCAGAGTACGAAAATATTTTGATTTGATTGCCTGTTCCCTAATCTGGCGTGAATTAAAAGAGCTGGCGACAGATAGCTTGCCCTAGTGCACCTCAGAAGAATACAGTGACACATGAACGCCACAAATTACTTCAAAATAGCCATTTAATGAATTGCTGGAGGAGTTTACTACTCAAAATGTTTACGGGAGGAAAGTGCAGTGCTTGTTTGGCCCGAAAATGAGATAAAGTCATTGGAAATGAGAGCAGTCCATCGCTGACAAGAAGGTGGTCACGTGGTAACTTGAAAAAGAACTTTTTATTCATACCGTTGACATTATACTGTTTGTAGTGGAATGTGAATAAGTATTCAGGCATGATTTGCGCAAACCACGTGATTTATCATTCAAATTGTAATGCGGGTGTCTCAAAATTTTCAGCTTTTTTCAAGTCCACTGTCTTCCATTCACGTTATCCCATTTGCGGTCCACACAAGCATGCAACTTTTCTCCCGTTAACATTTATAGTAAATCTAATAAACCCGTACAATTCATTAGCGCCTATTTTAGAGTATTTGGTCTTCCCTTGCTGTCTTCCTTCTGAGTGCACTCGTCAAGCTATCTATATATAACTATCTATCGCCACCCCCCCCCCCGCTCTTTTAATCTGCCATATTTAGGGAACATGGCATCAAATCAAAATGTTTTTCGCACTCTAGGATTCTGGGAATAACATTTTTTGAAAAACACACTCTGACATTCAATGCGTCATGTGTGGTTAAGAAGCGCTGGTACACTTTGAAATCCAGTTTGGTGATATGATTTTTTTTCTGAATGGTGCAATACTTTTGTACAGTGTGTGACATTACATTGAGACAGGAGGTCCGTGATTCTTTACCCCCATACTCGGACACGGCCTATTTGGGACGCTGTCACTCTTCCTATAACATTCTGTGAAATATTTACATATATTTTAAATCTTTAATCACTTCTTGGTTGTTGGGGAGTGTGTTGTGTGCGTTTTCATATGGTTATAGAGTATTCCTGAACTCATCTTCCACTCGATTACGCATACACATTACCTTCCATTCTAAAGAGCGTACATGTTTGGGAAAACACCTACGATATATTCCCGTGTACGTTCGACATTATAACAAGATTTGAGATGACTTTTATTAACGTTAAATATTCGTCAGGTTCGAGTCTTGAACCCATTTGAGGAAAAATAGGGACAGCTGTCCCAACTAAAATATCTGCATGGATAAACAAGGATTAAATATCACCTTCCCTTATCCAATGGAGAATCCCCAAGAATGACAGCATAATGTTTTTATTCAACCAGTCTTTCATCATGATCCTAACCAAGTTACTATTGTTGATTCCACCAAATAGGGCGGGACTCATAACAGTGTGAACTGATATGAATAAACGTAGGCGCAAGACACTCAGAGATGCAATGTGTTTATTATGCGTGGCGCGCGCGATTCTGTGCAAACGCTCGTGTATATTTAATTTTCTTTTACGCGCGGAACAATAACAACCGAATAATTTGGGCCTATTTGGTGGTAATCAAAGTATCTCCTCTCTCTCAAGTGCCATATCGAGCGACGTTGGCGACCATGAAAGTATGCCATTCCTCCCTGTCCATTGCTAATCTCAAACTTGATGTTCTCCATTCCAGTCCAGGCTGCGATGCTCTACGATATGTTATTCTGGCGTCCTCGATCTCTGCTTTCCTGCTATGTTTCTGTGAGAACAACTCTCCAAACCTCTCTTCCTCATACAGTGGCCTAAAAGTCCAGCTTCTGCTTTCTTATTGATGTAATCACCTTCCGCTGTCTACCTGCCCTCTCTAGAACTGCTTATTTGTGTTTGACTTGTCAAGGAATTCTCATCATTCGCCTCAGGAACCACATTTCTACTGCTTGCACAACGATCATACATTTCCTGAGATATTGACCAACTTCTCGCCATCCATATTTTAGAGTAGGCAGTACATAACCGATCCAGAATTCTGAGCCTTGTATTCAAGTGATTTTCAAGTTACGAACGGTTACTCATTCTTGAGAAGTCTCTTTTGCAATTGTTGTTATTCTCCCTTCCTTGATTTCATCTTTTGCAAAAAAAAACCAACCTTCCTCCATGTTATCATGCTTCCAAGATAGTTAAACTCGTCAACTTGCTTCAGGCTGTCCCCATGTACTTTAATGTTACAGACTGGAGCAACTTTCTGATTTTGACCAACAAGACACTGCGATTTTCTTGTCTTGCGACGTCAATTGCTTATTCGCAATAAGGACAGTATCATCTCTGCCTAACCGTATGTTGTTTATTTTTTGTACCACCTGATTACAATTCCTTTAAATTCCTTCGTGACTTCCTTAGGATCCACGCGCTGTATAGATTTTAAAATATCTGTCGAGAGAACACACCTTGAATGCCGCAATCCTTTTTTCTGATTTTAAAACAACTCTCCCACGAGTCGTTGCCAACTCTGATGGCAGCTGTCTGATTCCAGTACAGGTTTCTGATGATTCTCAGGTCTTTTCCATCAATATTACTTTCACTCAAGATGTTCAACATATCCTCGTGCTTTTTACTGTATCAAAGGCCTTGGTGTATCATAAAACACATATCAGGCCCCTGCTTCATTTCACATAGCCTTCTCTTATAAAATTCTCAGCATGAATATTGGCATCCTGGTTCCACATCCTCGACAAAGCCACTTGCAACTTTGGTATTTCTGGTCTGATTTTATTTCTTGCTCTCCTCATCAACACCTTCAACAAGATCTTCACGACATGACTCATTACTTATCGTCCGGTGTACTCACATTGCACTGCGCCGTGTTTCTTTTGGGGAGCAATAAGGATGGCCTTACCAGTTCTGGTGGTATTTCCCCCGAGTCATATATTCATTTACACTGTCTGTCGAACTTTTCTATCCCCATCTCATCCAAGCTCTTGATCATTTCACACTTATTTCATCAGGTCCAATTGCTTTGTTGTTCTTCATACGTTGGCCACAGAATCACTTTGAGATTGTAGGATGATCTGGACCATCCGATTTGATGGTTGATATTGGCAACTCTCCTCTATCATCTTCAAACAGTTCGGTGATGTATTCTCCCATCTTTCAATAATTTGGTCCTTCTCTTTGATGAGATAACCCTCCTTTGACTTAATACAACCAGCTTATGTACATCCCCTCTTTCCACACATTTCCTTAATGTTCTTGTATATTTCTTTAGGTCTATTCCTCTGTCTCTCTATCTCGTTACACCGGCTGTTGAGCCAGGTTTCTTTTGCATCAAGACACTTGTTCTTGACCTTTTCATCCAGTTCTTTGTAAAGTATATATCAAATATGACTGGCTATTGATGATCTCGAACATACTCATGCCCCTCGGCGTACGCCTCGGGCATCGTATGGTTGCGAGATCACCGAGGGCATACACTTTCAACCATGCTCCGAATAAAGCAGTCATATTTGTTTTATTACCGAATAATAGATTTTTGTCTTCTGATTGTAAAAATCACTTCTAAGCCAGATGCAACACAGGCCTATAGCATGTGTAGGCCATGTCATGGCGTCATACATGTTTTTAACAATTTGTGTAACTTAGGGTCCAAAACTTTAAGAATTAGCAATCAACCTTTCTTGTGTTGAGGAAGTTATGTGGAGTCCAAAACGGATCGCCGTAATCGACTTCTTGCCATTTTTGTGTCGGCAAGATGTGTACACTTTTCCTTGCAGCTCCGATTCAGCAAACTGTTACACGGCCTGCAGATGCCCGTCATCGGTGTCAATTTATAACTCATCGAATTTTCACGGTTGTATTTTTACCTTCCGTTTGGTATTAGCCCTTTGAGCTGTATCTCTGATTCCTTTCAGAACTTCATCTACAAGCTCAAGCATGAATAGGCCTACTGATTGTTCTGCGATCCGCCATTCCCTCGCTCTTGTTTGCATCATACCTTACACTACAGCACCGACTCCCATTGAGACTCCCACATACGAGTAAACAAATACGGACTCTTATATTCATCTCTTACACCAGGCTTGCGGGCATATGTACACGCATAATACGGATGAATAGTTCGTACGTCAGTCTTTTAGGCTGGGAAGAGGTGTCCCGGTGTCAAAAACTACCGTGTCCGCGTGACCCCCGAGTGGTCCTACCACCCATCTGTCTATTGTTTTCGCCATTGAGGTGCTGTATGCATCGTTTGTTTCAGCACTGTACCCAAATGGCCGCGTATACAAGGGTCACGATTTATTCCGACATGTTGCTATGGTAGCTAGACACTCTCCTCTCATGGGGGACACTCAATTTCTTACACCGGGCATAGTTAATGAACTATGCACGCTCTTCCCAGGGCATAGTTCATTTTTGGTTCAATTCTTGAAGCTAGTTGAATGTATGCCTCCACTTTTTAACCAATCAGATGACAGGGATCTATATATGAAGTATATAATACGTCATATAACGTCAATGAAGGCATTTAGATGAAGGCTCACATTTGTTAACATATACTATTAAGTTATCAAAAGAAGTTCATCAGCCTCTGAGTCCCCCCTTCCGACCGCCTCGTCCCTCCCTATACCCCTCCCTCCTTTGGCCCCTCCTTTCGGGGCAATACCGCCTCCTCCCATGCCCTGCGCTCTTCTATCAGCAGACCGTTTAATCGCGTGAAATGTATTTCGACAGTTTTGTCAGACTTGTAGTGTGGATACGGATCATGCATGAGTACGAGACCGTAGGTATGGCTATGGGCATGATGGGTAAGATTACGAGACTTTGGGCACGGGTACGACGCGTAGCCGCGTACCCATTGTCTTTCTGCCATAGTGTTTATCTTCTTGTAATAATGATCATGCCAAATGGCCCATAAACATTTAATCAATGCAGACCAATCTACTCGTACTTTAACGTGTTTATTGTGCTACAAGGATACAGGTAAATATTAAACATAAACATTTTTGAGGCTGCGAAGCAAACTCCTACAAATCGCCCAGAAACGCTGTTAGTTAGTGCGTTCGTCCGTTCGTTCCGTTACGGTAACATTAAAATGATTTATCCATTGATGCTTCATTTTCAGCTGTCCCTGTAATTTATTCCAATCGGCATTTTCGCTGATTACCAAACAAAAAAAACTAGCGAGTTGGTGACGCTGTTTCGGACCTACAATCTTCAGGTCAAAGTTCCTAATTAATACCTTGGTATTATAAAAATGATTTGAACGTGCAGCCAACAAACGACTCATAGGCAAATTAAATTTTTTTTACTGTGATAAAAACATCACACTCGTCGTAGCAATTCATACCGCCATATTGGAAATTGGAAATTATATTTACGTATGCTGGACACTTCGGTGACAGGTCATTCGGCAACAAACCATGTCGCGACACCAATTCGGCAACAAGCCAATAATTCGGCAACATTTTATATGGAGGAACACTTTTGCAAGTGTGAGCTCGCGATACGGAAATATTGCTTGGTTCATTTTCTGTTCGTCTTTTTCTTGTGTACAATTTTGATGTATTTTAGTATTTTACACAATAGTGTTAGCCTCTTTTACCAGTCGTTTTGTAATAAAAATACCGTGAATTCTACCTTTGATACAAAGGATTACAGACATTGTGGTGTTCCTCTTTCCTTTGGTGTAAAACTTTTGGTGTATTGTAGTAATTTTACGAAAGGGTTTTAATATTTACCTGCTATTAAATCTTAGTGCTAAATGATATTTGGTTGGATGTTATGAGAAATCAAAGGAAAGATTGGTTTTTGATTATTATAATCCGCGAAGTAATTAGCTGTTTCCTCCAGATAACATTTTTGGGTATGCCAATCGTAAAGGTTGCACTTTTAATAATATAAATAATACAATTTCATTCATTTCATTCCCCCGAATTTCTCAGTGGATGTACATCATACTAATAATGGGGCTACTGATATTCAGTTAATCCGGATTCAGATTCTTTATCTGGTAGTTCAGACCGCCATTGTTATTTCCCATGCAGTTGAAAAAAATTTACAGGTGGTTATCACCGGCTACGTTTGATTGAGTTGTCCTGTTCAAATAAAATAACGCTAGTTTTCTACTGTGAGTTCAATTTATATATAAATAGATGTATATATTGTATCAATTTATTGGAAAACAAAAAGTCATGAAAGAAAAATATTGTGTGGCAAGCTGTTGGACCCTAACATCTTGTCCAGGAACCAAGACCGTAACTTATTGCTGAACATATTCTATTCAATTCACCACGTTTGTAGAAGAAGAAAAACAAAAGTAAAGGAATATCCAGCCACCTACACTGTTGCTCATAAAGTTGGAATAAAATGTTTACCTCTTTTATGGACATGAATGCTTACAGTGTGAGTTATTTATGATATATAGGTGTAGATCGCCACACTACTTGAATGGTCAGTCTCTTCGGAACTATCACCATGAACTTAGTCCACGACGTAACCCTTTATAAACACCTTTTTGGGTGATTTCATGCAGCGAAATGTTCAATGTACAGTTTTTTTAAAACTCAATCAGTCACTAACATCGACTATGGCCACCTCTGGCATGAATCAAGTCAAGACGTCGCGGCATTCTGTCCACAAGGTTTTTTGTGATGTCAATGGGCAGAGCGTCCCAATCATCAGTAAGGCTGAGCTAACTCCTGTAGTGTTTGAGGGAAAGATTTGTTCCCTGTAATGATGGTTCGACCTAAGGCATTCCCCCCCCCAGCATGCTCGGATAGGTTCAACGCAGGGAAGCAATCAGGCCATGGCATCTGCTCCACCCCTTCTCTGCATCACGAAATGGTCTCACTACCGGCCCCTGCGCGTGTTCATACTTATTTATAAGATTTTCCTAAATGTACGACGATACGTAAATCAAATATGGGGTGCCAAATACTATGAAATTGAAGGCGTATTCTCATTATAATACTTTTGGGCACCTCGATTTGGTTATCCCGTTTGTGGAGAAAAATGCTCTGTCTATCTAGATAGTAGTTGATTTTTATTAAATCTACAGTGTGTCCGTCCGCCCTATGTGGCGCGGGCGCCCTTTGCTCTGCAAAAAAATAGGGGGGGGGGGAGCGCCGAGGAGCTCCCTCTAAATCCGCCCCTGGCCACGCGTAGCCAAAGAACTGGATCTGTTCTCAGAGATGCGATCGGTTCGATACGTAAAACTTTCATCAGAGGACAGTATCGCCGATATACCAATATATATATGGATATTCGTTTATGCATTGAGGCAAAATACAGCGGGTTGTCGAGTGGACCAATAAAATGATGCAATTATTGGCGCCAGGCTTCGCTTCCCACTAGCAATGAATATGTCTGCACTCACGTTCCGATACATGTGCAATCTACTGCGGTCCGGTAAGTACGAATCCTGTTTCTAACGGGCCCCTCTGACGCCAAAATATCCATAAACCCCTTCGTTTTCCGGAGATATTTGAGATTTAGTTTCATTTGCATACATTCGCTATGACGACTGATCATGTTAACCCTCGTCTACCGAAGGGGAGGGGGAACAAATTGCTTTAATGTAACTGTCCATTACCATGTTGCGGCTCCTTTTCTCTAAAACAAACATCCCCCGGGTTAGGTAAGATCAGGGTGGATCCCAAGTGATGGATGGGGGGGGGGGGTAACCACCACCCCCCTCGGAAGAGAATACTACATGCCTAACACAACACACAGGAACCACGACCGACACTTTTATTGTACCCAATAGATATCTATGTCCCTCCACTTATCTCTTTGATACCAAAATGAGTACCTAGCTAACGTCACAATGACGTCATACATGTAAAGTTCGCATGTCAGCAACAACTGCAACTGCCAATTTTCCATAGACACACCACATGACCAATGCAATTTTCACCAAAAAGTTAGGAAAATCAGATTTCATGCGGTTTTTGACTCTACTTTGTGGAAATGACATTTTATATAATGACAGCATTTGAGCTATAATAATGTGGTTGAGGAGTCGCTAAATTGCGAAATATCAATTTTCACCCTATATTCAATATTCTCGTCTTCCTCAACAAATCGACGTCATGGGGGGTTGGAAAACGTCATAATGGGGATCTTGTACTTCATTGGTACCACTGGAAGAAGAAACTCTAAGCTATCCTTGGTAACCAAATTTACAGGAATCGGGTATTCAGTAACGACAATCACAGGGGGGTGGTACCACCCCCTCCACCCTCGTAGTCTTGTTACAAAAAATGGCTCAGTTCGAGGGTTACTCTCTCGCGCAGACTAATTTGATAATAATCTTTTCGCATCTCTGACACAGACTACACCGTGTGAAATACATACCGGACCGCTGTATTGCAAGCAGGTGTTTATTCAGCTAATGTTCGGCTGGTGCCCAGCCAATTTTTAGTACTTACTAACGTCGGGTTTCTACTGTCCCATTCAATTAGCTTATTCCCTCGGTTTTTAATTAATATTAGAAAATGTATTGGTGTCGGGAAAAAATTGTGAAAGAAAGTTGGTATTCATTCACTAATTACCCAACAAGATTTTGAGGTGCATGCTGAAAATCATTTCTTCACACCCAAATTCCATTCACTTTCTTCTTCGATTTTTGGCCATCAATCGCAAGGAATCGAACAGGCCCGAATTTTCGTAATGAGCATAAACCTTTTCAGGAATGTTTCCATTTATAGATAGGTGTGTAAAACGGGTGGTATCCTTGGTGTAAGACGTGGGATGAAGGAGAATCCCTAAGAAGCCCATACGAATAAAAGCCCTAAACAAAACCATTTCAACTCTATCTTTCTATATTGAATTATTTCGTGCACATTACATGAAGGTATAATAACCGAAAAACGTTGCAATCGCTCTTTACAAGTAGAAGCCATTGATCGATTATCATGAACAATGCTTGTATGTATCGAATAGCGTCCCTATTTATTCCCGGATTTTATTCCTGGGTAAAAATAAGTCGCTTCAAAACTTTCAAGAAATACAAATACAATACCTTCTTTGTATGATGTTCTTTTAAGAGAAGATGACAACATCAATGTGCAAGCACTCTCCTACAAAGTCTTCTGGTCCGCAGTGATCGCAGTGGTAATGCGCTTCTTGGATAGCCGCTTCCTACCTCGCATTATAATACGAAAGACCACCTCACCACGTCACGTTAATGGTAACCAGCCGTTGGCCGATCATTTGCACTTGAGGGGAAAGAAGGGTCCAATTTCAATAGATTGTAGGTAAAATTTGCCATTGCAATGATTTGATCTTTTAAAAAGTCCTGTTAGTAAGGTCTGAATACAAACTTTGGACTTTCAATCACGATTTTCCCCGACAACCTCTCCTTCTCTAATAGTAATTAAAAACCGAGGGTCTAATCTATTGAATGGACAGTAACTATCTCAAGTGCTACGGATGGGGTACCAATATAAGCCTACACACTATGAACTCCAACACCATTGTTCGCAAAACCCTTTAAGAACTTGCGGCAGGTCCGTTGTTACTCAAATTCAATTTCTACGGTCACATGTGATATTAAAGCAGTAGTAAGTCCTGGTAGAAAATAACAACACAGCCGAATGTCCATGAGTTAACAAACACGGAACCATATGCGATGATCAGAAGTTCCTGAAGCCTGGTTTTAACGTAGGTCTATTTGCCATGTCTGCAATGCTTTCAGCAGCATTACCAGTTGAATCTAACTACCGTGTCCTCGTGACTGAGTTTCCTACCACCCTTCTGTCTATTGTGGTTCGCCATTGAGTGATGTATGCCATTTGTTTCAGGCACTGTACCGCAAATTCCTCGATACAAGGTCACGGTTTATTTCTCGTACATGTTGCTATGGTAGCTAGGACACTCTCGCATGGGGACACTCAATGTCTTTACACCGGCCTTGTATTCGCATATAAAATACAATATGAAAACAACAGCGTACAAACGCATAATGCATGTTGTAAGTCTTGG